>CABHPR010143899.1:34825-48808 GCA_902168415.1 Peromyscus melanophrys | reverse complement strand
AGAAAGAAAGAAAGGAAGGAAGAGAGAGAGAGAGAGAGAGAGAGAGAGAGAGAGAAAGAAAGAAAGAAAGAAAGAAAGAAAGAAAGAAAGAAAGAAAGAAAGAAAGAAAGAAAGAAAGAAAACCCACAAAAACAAGAGCTCATCAGAGTGTGAATTCTTAATTACCAACCACAGAGGTCACTATGCCCTCCCAGCCAAACACCCACCTCTGGCCCTTCCTCAGGTACAGGCCATGCTTTGGAGTAGCCTCTCTTTGTGGTTAGCCCCAACCCTCCTCCCAGGACATACCAACCACTGAACTCAAAACAGAAAAGCAATGTGTCTGTTATATAAAAAGCAATAATTTGGTAAATCAACTCCGATTTGCCTTCCCAGGTTGGTTGCCTTTTCTCCTTTTATATGGATAACTAAGAGCATCTTATGTAAATCCCACAGCAGAAATCCAAGAAAGAAACTTAATACCAGGAATAGGCTATGGCTGAATGGGCGTGTCCAGACAGCACAGAGTGGGAAGACAAACTCCTCGGCCAGCATCAGCGCACACAATTGGATGTTTTTTTGATAATGAACTAACTGCACAGAGTTCCTTGACTTTGCCCTGGGAATGGGCTCAGACTGTTCATTCAGGGACACCACTGTCAGTATGTGCCTGTGTATTTAATCATTGAGAAGGTCCTTTGAGAAAAACAGAATATATACATATACTAATCTGTTCTCAAATTTAGAGTTTCTCCTTCACTGGAGTATCAAAATTCCGTTAAAATATACACTCTTCCAAAACTTGTGAACAGAGACACGAGTCTGCAGGTTTCCTGCAAACCTTGTCTTCCTTGGTCTCTTGCATCTGAAACAGACACCTTCTTGTCACTCTGTTCCATAGATGGGGACTCTTTGGAATCTCCTGTGCAGCACAGAACAGAAAGCTGGGAAGGGTCTAGGTTATAAGGGTAAAGGTAGGTCCAAAGGGGGTTATTTGTGTTTGCCCCAGGTCTGAATTCAAACTTGTGGGGCTTGTATAATCCCGTGTGTGTGTGTGTGTGTGTGTGTGTGTGTGTGTGTGTGTGTGGTGGTGGTGGTGGCGGTAGGGGATCAACAGGAAGCAGAATTACCAGTGTTCATGCAGAGCTCTGAAATGAAGTTGACTGAATGTCCCAGGGGCCTGGGTCTATGTGGCTCCCTTTGCAGGCAGCAGACAGGATGTTTCCAAGAACACTCAACTGGTGTTAAGGCAGTTGTTTGTTATCCAGAGGTGGAGATGGTAAGGAGGAAGTGAGCAGGGGCAGGAGGAACAGTACGAAGCATGATGAGGTGGGTGTCCCAAAAGGAGAGGTGGGTGGAGGCTGGGGCTGGTTCCATAAAAATGGGAGAATTGGAATCCATGGAGGTCTCTTCTAAGCTCCATCAGTTACCACTGGGGAGTGACTCAGGAAATATCCTGCTTTTGAAGAGGAAATGCTACCAAGCCTTCTTGCTTAGAGACCCCAACGGAGGGACTGGGCCCTGAAAGAAGGAAGACAGAACAGCAGACGCCTGGCTATGTGGCTCCAGGGAACCCTCCCAGCTGTCAGTGTTGGGGGTGGAAGATAAAGGAACCTTTCTGTGCCTCCTTCCTCCTTCCTTCATACTCCATCCTGCCCCTCCCAAACCACAGCCCCTTAGAGCTTGCAGCAGGGCCCCTCAGAAGCCTGTCCTAGCCAAAATGACCAACCCAGCAGGTGTGACAGTATCTGCCAGATTTGGGAGAAATGGACTTAAATAGTGGGCAAAGCTGGGGACAATGTACTCAGGCTGGGGGAGGCACACAGGAGAAGGTACAGATGGACAGATGGAGGCATAGGTGAACCACCCTCTTTGTGTATTCCACCTCTCTCAGTTCCCCAGATTCCAGAGCACTCAGAAAGGAAGAGAAGGGTCTCCTGAGCTCCCTTTGTGCTAGCTCAGTCTGCACCCTGGTGGAGCTGCATCACTTGGTTGCAGCCATGTGAACCTTGTACCTGGAGGGGACAGCGCCTTGCTTCACCTTCATTAGGCCTTTGGGGATTGCCCTTCTTTTCCACTGGCACCCACAGTGTGACCTCTCCTCACATCTTCTCAAGCCCAGGCCCGCCTCTCTATCCCTTCCCCTAGTTAGAGCCTCCTTAATGCTGCACTGTGATCTCAGCGGTCAAGAGAATGAGTGGTTGTTGTGAGACATACTGGACAGACTGTTTCATCTAGTTGAGGTGACACCTTTGTCCTGTCCCCAAGGCCAAGGTTGAGAAGAACTTCTAATGGACATGTCTCTACTCCCAGCCTCTTGTTGGGCACTTCCCTTGAGGATGTGAGTTAATTCTTGGAGCCTTGGACCCTATGCCCTGCCCCCATGGAACCAGTTAGATAGTGCATAGTGTGTGCAGAATTGGGAAGTGTGTAAAACATACTGAAAACTAGGAAGCTTGAAGGGCCAGAGCCCAAAAGCCCAGCTCATGGGATAGCAAAAGCAGGCAACCCAAAAACCATAAACCCTTTCCTTTCTGCCCCCTCCCTGCCATGAAGAGTCAGGGTGGGATGAGAACAAGCCTGTTACAACAAACACAGGCAATGTAGACTGAAAATGTAGCCAAACTGCCCTAACCTGTCACAGCATGGAGGAACACATGGCTCTCTGGAGGAGGCTGGGCCTAAGGACCTTTTTCCACTTCTGATACTGGGTACTGTGGCCTGTCTCCCCTACCCAGGGGTCTTCAGAACCCTGCCCAAGACACACAATACAGAGATGGGCCTGTGTCATTGGGCTCTCTGGCACCCACTACCATCATCCCACCAAAACAGGGGGGTGGCTTTCCTTCTTGCCTGCTTGTGAATTGTTGCTTATTGAAGGGCCACCTGAAGATGGATGGGGAAGTTGAGGAGCCTGCACCCCCCAATGTCCTGCTGAGGCTCCCCACTGGGAGAAGGATGTGAGGGGCGGGCGAGGGGGTGTTGTGGTATGAATTAACATAATGACTCAAAACTGCACTAATGTTTCACAGCTTTTCTTTATTAGCAATACCAAGGTAACTTACTGAAGCATTTTAGTATTGTTTTACATTCCATTCATAAATGACCTAACTTGTAACTCAGCATACAGCACACGGAGAGACAGAGTTTGACACTTACGCAGGAAACTACAATTATGATAACTTACATGCCTTCATTACCAGGAACACCTTAATATATCTTCTAATTATTTCAACAACAGTCTATTCCAAAGCACAGGATAACCCGGTACACGTTTACACATTTTGCTTCGATCGCCGTTTTTAAGTTGTGAATGTCAAAGTGCTGTTCGTTGGGGCTTTACTGTCAACTGTTCCTGGTTAATACGACGACCTGACACAATATTAAACTAGCAATATTTCTGCTTAAATACTATGGAGAAAGATAATTACTGCACTTTTCTGTATTCTTCTAAAGTGTTACAAAATACACGACAATCAGACACAAGCGAGGAATGCTGACGGCACTATCATGGGGCCCTGTGAGCTCAGGTGAGCAGGTAGGACACACACACTGCCCCGAGCCAGGTTTTCATTGATCTAAGAACCTGTCACCCACCAGGATTTGTCAGTTGGGATTTGTGACATGGAGTGAACCTCCTCTCCCACTCAGGTTACTAAGCATTTGCATTCATTATAACCAGGAAACATCTTGGGGGTTAGAGGGTGGAGGTGACGTTTTCAGCCGCTCTGACTCTACAAAGACTGTAGGCTGGTGTGCTGTGTGCACACACATACCTGTGCCAGTAGGAACTATTTACTCAAAACAGATATGGATATACGTTCTTCTGTTGACTTTGCACGGTTAACAAGCTGCAGATAAACCACGAAGGAGCACGAACAGACAAGGGGAGGTCCAGACAGAGCGACTAGGACATGGGGTGTCACTTACCTGAAAGAAAATGTGTAGATTTATTAATCCAGAAACTGTTTGGGGCTAAAGGTGCTTGAAAGTGAGGGCAGGGCCATATAGTCCCTATTGTTTAATAGAAGGATGACAATGAAGTCATATTTATAAAACTTGGTCTTCCTATCTGTGACGAAAGCAAGAACAGGCTACGTGATTAGAGCAGGCTAGCAATTAGGTATAGAGGTATTTTTGACTAGCACTAAGTAAGAGGACATAATTACTACCTTATTTGAAACCTGGGCTTTGCACACAACATCTGGGGAAAAAAGGAGGGACGGAAGGAAGGAGGGAGGGAGGAAGAAAGAACGGAAAGAAGAAGGAAGGGTGGAAGAAATTAAGAAAAAATGAAAGAAAGAAGCATGCTGACTCCTTCTGCAGCTGACATATGACCTGAGTCTAGATAGATGTCTGTCATTTCCGACCACACGGCCATTCAACAGACTACGGAAGCAGATGTCAAAGCTTTGGCCCAGGCATTCTGCCCCAAATGTCACACAGGGTGGAGAGGGTGGAGAGTTCAGGTCCCACCAGGATTTGTCTGTTCTGACTCTTCCTAACTCTCCTCCCTAATCCCAATCTTAACTCATTTTCAAAGGAGGGAAATACACAGTGATTTTTTGTTTTTTAACAAAAACACTTGGCTGCGATTCATTGGTTTTGTGCAACCCCCAAGAAATATGGACGAAGCCACCAAGATGAACTCTACCAGACTTTTCTCCTATTTCAGAGGCAATGTTGATTCAGACAGTAGCTTTTGGAGCCAAAACGATGCAGCAAAAGGCAAGAAACATAAACAAGGCTAAATGTCACCAGTGTTTGCCGACTCACAGACACCATCCATTTGTTTGCTCTGAAATGACGAGTGGACCATTTGGCAAACACAATGGCATTCCCACAACAGTTCTGTCATCCTGCCGTGCAAACGACATCACACCAATCCCATTCCCTTTAATTTAAAAGGAGGGAAGGCGAGGGAAAGAATGCTGTGAGATTTGGGGGAAAGAGCCTTCATCAGAGGAGCTGTCTGTTTGTCAGTCACGGTACCACAGCACAGCTCTGGGTGAGGGCAGAGGAGAGCCTCCCCTGAGTGCTGACGTCATCAGGAGACCCTACCTACAGGATGGCACCAGTCAGATGCAGACTCTCTATGGTCAGCTGTGAGGTACCCAGCAGGGACAGACAAGCACAAGGAGGTGATGATTTTTTCCCCAGGAACTTAGGAGGCGCTGCCCTTGGATTTTGCAGTAGGTCAAATGGCCCTTCCTACTGGGAAAACACTATGCCTGGGAATGGACTGGACTACAAGAGGCTGAGACAAACCCAAAAATGGTCAAATTGGGTGAGGACAGAGAGGAAAGCACAGTGCCTTGCCCAGCCTCTGAAGGCGCTCGTGTCCTACAGGCTCCTTTGTCTTCCAGCAAAGCACCACAGCAGTGGATAGGGACCTCTCAGTTCTTTCCACTCCCTGGCTGCTCACCCTCCACAGGATTGGCTGGATTTTGTCTAGGCACCCACATACTTTGCAGGATTTTATGGTTATTGTCCTCTGTCATTTTCCTAATGGAACCTACTAGGTTCAGGGACACAGCCTGTATCAACTACCACCGGCAATGCGTCACAACCTAAGCTCAGGTGTCTGCATGCCTTATATTCGACATTTGTGGTGCTTCATTTACCAGTGATAGCTGCTGTACTGGCTAATTTTGTGTCAGCTTGACACAGGCTAGATTCATCTGTGAGGAGGGAGCCCCATTTGAGAAAATGACTCCATAAGATCTGGCTGTAGGCAGGCCTGTAAAGCATTTTCTTAATTAGTGATTGATGAGGGAGGCCCAGCCCATTGTGGGTGGTGCCGTCTCTGGGCTGGTGGTCCTGGGTTCTAAAAGAAAGCAGTTTGAGCAAGCCAAGGGAGCAAGCCAGTAAGCAGCACCCCTCCATGGCCTCTGCATCCGCTCCTGCCTCCAGGTTCCTGCCCTGCTTGAGCTCCGGCACTGACTTCCCTCAGTGAAGGACTGTTACCTGGAACCACAAACTGAAGTAAACCCTTTCCTCCCCAAGTTACTTTTGGGTCATGGTGTTTCATCCCCAAAATAGAAACCCTAACAAGAACAGCTGCCTTGGGGTTCTCTACCTGGCCACAGACCTTAGCTAGTTCTTGGAAGAAAAAAAAAAAAAAAGACAAGGAAACAGGACTCATTTCTTACCCCCTAAGCACCTGCTTTATGTCTGGAACTGAACTGAGTCAAAACAGAAACGGTGACGGCTGGGCTGGTGACATCACAAAGATGAACCTCCTGTGTACTGACTGTGGCGTGGGGGACATGAGGAAACAAAACTCTCCATCACACTGATGCCATCTTAGCGCGAAAGGGACAAGGGCAACTTAAAGATGTTGGGATGTACCGTCACGTCTTCACTGCACCTTCAGTGGACACTTGTGTGTGCTGGTGGCATCTGCCTCAGGCTCTTAGGTGTTGGTCATCTTAACTCCTTCCTCTAGTCTGTCTGCGGAGAGCTAGCTGTCCTAAAGCTGAGTCACAGCCATTCCGGCTCTTTTGCCTGTGGTGTAATGAGAGGATGGGAAGGGGTACCCCTCTGGAAGTACACACACACACACACATACACACACACACACACACACACACACACACACACACACACACACACACACACGGCTTCCTATGGAAGGTCTACTTGGCAGATGGAGCCCTGCATTGGCTGGTGGGAGTCCTCCCTGCATCCTCTCTGTCCACCGGAACAGAGGAGGGCAGGCTTCTCCATCTCTTACTCTAGCAATGATCCAGGAGCACATCCCTCTTTGCACTAGAGCAGGGGCCACAAATTCTAGCCTGTCCAGTTCCAGCCTGTCCCTTGCTTTAATTCATAAAGTTTCATTGGCACAGAGTCACATTGTCTACAACTTCTTTAGTGCTATCAGGCAGAGTGGAGTCAAAATAAGAGGGTGTTTATGGCTTATAGGCTGAAAATAGTTACCCTCAGCCCTTTGAACAATATGTGGTGACCTTTCGGCTCTAGGCTGCACAGCTGAATAAAATGGTAGATGTTTTCAGATTACCAATGCAGAGAAATCATGGTGGGATAGAAGTCACCTTTTAAGATAATTTGGTCTGGTTACTGTGTTTCATCACACCACATCATACATTTTAGAACACATGATGTAACAAGGTTTTGATGCCGCCGCTTTGGTGTGGGAGGTAGGTCCCCATTCTCTCATACTTTCTAAATGCAGTGGGCTTTCATTCCACAATTTGAGTTGAGGCAGTTTTGGAATTCACTGAGAATAAGGCATTGGGAATACTGGAGCTATGCCTGTTGATGGCCTTGCCTTCCCACTGACTTCCTCCCATCCATCAGGGTATCACTTGGCCTGACAGCTACTGCACACAGGGTCTCATCACCACAATCGACATGCTGATGTGTCTTCCACATGAGGCTGGGCCTACTTGAATGGTAGCAATTCCAGGGCAGAGCTGAGGGTAAAGGAATTATGCTTTTTCCCTTTCTGTCCCTTAACTTGACAAAGTTTTTGGGTTATCAGTCCTAGACTTGAGGACTCAGAAAAGGACAGAGAAAATCATGATTCAGAAAGCTAACACAGAAATTCCAGGCAGCTCTGGCAGGTTGCCTCAGTTTCAAAAGGCAAGTTTAGGGGTGGCCTAGCTGGTCCCCCCCACACACAAGCCCTGGGGTGAAATGTGGTCGTAAGTGTTTCTATGTAGCGATCTCCAGGTGCTCTGTAGACTGCACTCTCTGTGTATATGCCATGCTTGTGCCTCTCACACTCTCCTGCAGCAACATCTCCACAGTAGCTCCTCAGGATGGACAAGGAGCCTATCTGCCCTGCCTGCCAGTGGGTGGACACAGCTCTAGTCCTCACTTGCCCCCCTATTCAAATACTGCTGTAAAGCCTGTCCTGTTGCAAAGCCAAGGTCAGATCCACTCTACTGATATGAAGGACATAGCAAAGCTCTCTGGTGGCACTTCTTTGCCCTTTTTATACTGCACAACAGAATAAAGGAGTGTGGAACATGCCTTGACCCTAAAAGTCACCTCCAGAAGCTAAGTTTTGGCCAGAATAGGTTGTCATGTAAGGAGATCAGACCAGTGGGATCTGACCCTCTCTAATAGCAACTTAATAAACTGCCCTCCAACTGATTCTGAGATGACTCCAGATCTCCCATAGGATCCTCTAAAACAAGTTCCTGACATACCAGCCTAGAAGGTTCTTTTGAAAAGTTACCATCTTGCCCTCTATACAGGCTTGGCTATGAGACTCTCATCACCCAAGAGGATGGAGTAGCCTCTTCATCTGCTTGCTCTGCTGCAGCCAAGTCAGAATGTATTAGCTATAGATGATGAATGCACACTGGCCAGGACCTCAGATCTAAAAACCCAGGGATTTAGGACCAAAGTTCTAAAAGTAAGGAAGCAACAGTGCAGTAATTAATGTATCACCTGGATGAACAACTTTCAACACACAGTCCTACACACATGCAGGAGAAAAGACGCATTTTCTGATTTGCTGGTGGGTTCAAGAGGGATTCCTGATTCTGGGGCGGGGGGCGGGGGGATGGTCTACATGATGCAGACAAAGTTTTTACGGGTTGTTTTTCAAATACTTTTACATTGTAGGAGAGGCGAGTTCTTCCTTATACAGAAGAACTTGAATCATAGTCACCAGAGTTTCCAGGGCATCCAGGTGGGATTCTAGAATTACTGAATCAATGAAGTGAGGCTCGAAACTCTGAGATAAAAAACCTGGGAATAAGGCATAGATTTGGCAAAGCCCAGCTCCACGAGGAAGCCTAGCTGCTGGCTGGCTGGACTTGTTTGCAAAGTCACATCTGCTTTAAGTGGGGCAGAGAAAAAATAAAGGTTGGGGATAATTTAGGGTCCATGCTTTTAAGCTAGTGGTAGTCTGGAGCTTACAATATGCAGACTGTTTCAAGCAAGAGAGGAAACTAGACTGAGTAAGGGAAAATTGCCTTTGTTTCCTCCAAAAGATCAATGCTTAGCCAGGATGACTACTGCTTTTCTGGGTTCTAGGACACCACCACACCCAGCAAGGATATTAGAGTATAATTAATTACGCTGGGCCTGATGCCTGGGGACCAGAAGACAGGAAGAGACATCCCACCTGCTACCAAATCACAACAAAAGCTTCTAGAAGAAATGGGGCCAATTGAAATACAGAAGTGATGCTCTCTGAAAATAGGCAGCCAATGACCAGAATGAGGTTTGGTATTTTAGAGTATGAGGAGCCAGACCCTTGGCTGAGGAAGCTACCAGGAAGCCTTCCTACCTTGCTGGCCCAAAGGTCTTCAAGTACTTCAGAAGAGAGGGGCCATGGCTTACATCCCAGGGTCTGTTGCCTAGGGACTAACAAGTTGACTGAACTGTGTTTTGCATATACCATGGAGATGTTATGGAGTGGTGTGAGCTGATCTCTGGGGAGGGGTTAGAAACTCCTGCCAGCTCTGAAAAACCTGAAGAGACCCAGCACCTCTCTTCCCCATGTTGCCCCCTCCACCTACTGCCTGATGCACAAGGACACCACTGGACAAGCTTCCTCAAGGCAGGCAGCCTTTCTTCCACACTGATAGGAAGATGAGAAAATTAATGGGGGTAATATGAGCTCATTTCAATAATAATGAGCTTATGCACATGCCAGGTTTTGATCTTTTCTGATGCGTGGATTCCTGGCAGGAACTATGGTCCTATGTAGGTAATTGAAAGAACCGAAAATAGACTTTAAAAAAAGTCCTCAAACAACAACAATAACAATAATAATAATTATAAAACCACTGCAACCAAACTTTTAAAAAAAATCAATGAAAGAAAAAGATTTAAACACCATTCTCTTTGGAAGGGGGGATACTGGACAGACATAAATCCCTTCCCTTCTTTTAAATATTGTTTTTAACAGCTTCAAGAGTAATGAATTGCACATGGTTAAAAATAGATCCGGGGTACTGGCTAATGGGGCCATGTGAATCATTCAGTATAAGGAACCATCAATATTTTTTTGAGCTGTCATAAATCCATTTAGTGATTTTTGACAATTCAAAAAGGCATTTCTGACTGCTTGATCCACTTCTTAGTGAATTAGGGAATGACAGAAAAACAAAAAGAAATTTATCGATTTAGATTACAAACAGCCTAGCTTCATGTTTTCCGCTCTGTGCTGAAGGAAACAGGATGCTGAGGTTTAGAAATGCTCCCTTGTGCCCACCCTTCCCTCTTTTCCTCTCTTCCTTCCTTCCACAGAAGAAGGGTAAAATCTCAGAAATTCATTCATAAATTAGATGGAACAGCCCACGCTGTTCGTCTATCGTGGGATTTCAGGGCATGGGGGGCTCACTGGAACAATACACTGAGCTGCTTGTTGTAGACCAGACTTCCACACATAAACACCTGGGTGCCAAGGACATGATGTTGATCCTCCCTGCCCATCCCGATATCCATTTGATCCAACTCAGGTTAGGACTGTGCTTTGTAAAATCTGGGATTACTATGGGGTAACAATATCCTTGAAGGAGGGAAAGAGGTGCTTATTCACAAGATCAGACAGGACAACGGACAGACAGGTTAGATGGACAGACACAGACAGAAGGCAACAACAGCAGAAGGCCAAAGTCACAGTAACTGCCATTTGATATGTCACAGGTGAGTCACAACCATCCTGAAGCTCTCTCCCTAATTCGGAGAGACAATCCCTTGCCACAGTTAGTGTGATGGTTTTTAGTATCCTCTAAGTCAATGAAATGAGCGTAGGGAAGTAGATCTGACTTGACAAAGTAATACACGATTCTCTTTAGGCATCTTTTTTTTTTTTTTCAATGAGTTAAAATACTGGAAAGTTTGCAAGTCACCACATCAGTTTGCTTTTGTTGTTTTAGGTGAATTTTCTTTCCCTCCTCAACTTATGGATGAAAAACAAGAGGAGAGTTCACACTTTGGTACTGTCTCTTTCCCATGCCTCTGTACAGGCATTACATAGAAAGGTGGACCCCAATAGTAATGAAACTTGACTTTCGTGATTGTCTACACTGTATATATAGCACTGGCTTTTTATTTTTTCAAGGTTCAGTTTAAAGTTTGCTAATGGGTATATCAACCCCATTTTTTGTTGTTGTTGTTTTCAATGCACAATTTAGCAGTGATGTTTTGGGGAAATGAACTGAAGGAAGAGGATTCTAAAACTTACCACACAAGTCTGGCCTCTTGATACATCCAGAATTTGCTGTGCTGCTTGCAAGCCCGTTAAAGGCTGCTAAGCCATCGGCGCTGTAGGCCCTGAGGACCGACAGCATGCTCATGGGTTTCTCCAATCCTGGGGGACCCCGCTCCGGCTTTGGCAGCCCCGTGGAGGGGTCCTGGGCAGGAAGGAGGCCTGGGTTGTGCCACTGTTCCTCTGATGCTTGGGCTAAAGGTGAGACCAGTCCCTGGATGGGCTGGGAGGTGCCTGGGGGCAGCAGGCTGTCACCACCCTCACTGCTGCCATCCTTGCTGAGAGCAGACAGTGGCTTGCTCATCATTTCTGGTTCGGTGTCAATCTCCTCATCCTCATTGTTTTCTCCCTTGGAGGAGTCCATGTCCTCGGAGGAAGCAATATCTGAGAGGTCATCAGTAGTGTTTTTATTTGTGGTTTCCGGGATCAGGAGAGGGGCTTCATCTTCCAGGTGGGTTTTCCCATCAGGATTCTTGTTGGAGCAGGAGCCAGGGGCCCCTGAGCCAACCATTGTGGGGTAAACGCCAAACTGTTTGTAGAAGTCAGATGGAAAGGTACAAAAGGTAGGGTCGATGTGGCTGGGCCACTGACCACTCTTCTGGTCCCCTAGAGTCTCTTTGGCCGGTCCTTGGGCCATCTTCTCAGGAGCAGATTCTAGCCCGCCAACAGTGCTAGAAAGGGCCATCTCTTTGTTTGATTGTATGGAGGGCAGGACAGGGACCTTGCTGGCCTCCCGCACCTGATCTTTGCAGTTGACTGTCACCCCTGTGGGGTGATCTTTGCGTTTTGCTTTGCCTAGGTGATTGGCCTGGAGGTGAAGGGCCATAAGCTCCATGGACGATGTGGTAAAAGCACAGAACAAGCAGCCGTGCCACGCAATGCTGTCTTGCATGGTCACGGAGGAGCCAGGAAGACTGGGAGCATCAGGCCGCACAGATAAGTCCAGAGGCTCGTACTGCGATTTCTCAGACTTTCTCTGGGAGGGCTTCCCGCTGGTCCTCTCCTCTCCACTGTCCACAGCATGGACTTTCATGGAATGGGCATCAGATGGGACTTTGTCTTTTGTGTCCTTCTTCTTCAAAGAGCTGAGGACAAAGCTGTCCATGAATGCCTGCAGGGACCCTTGGAAATTCACGCCATTGCTCACGATGCTTTGATAAGCCCTTCCGATCTCTGAGAAGTGGGAGCTTTTGGAAGGAAGGTCGGAGCCTTTTAGGGTATCTGAAGACAGCTCTGAGGACATGCCAGTGGCCTGCCCTGGGTGATCTCCAGAGGAGAGCATGCCTGATGTCCACTGCTGAGAGGCAGGACCACCTCGGAAGTCGATTCCGGGGAGACCCTTCAAAGCCCCGCGCAGGATGTCTGGCCTCATAAACAAAGGCGCTTTACTGGAGGTCTCATCTTTGTGCTCTTGGTTCTGGGGCTGTCCTGACAGTGGCCCGGCTCCATTCTGCCGCTCCCGGTGGTGTCGTTCCAGGTGATACTTCAGGGATGCTGACTGAGTGCCAGCGTAGTCACAGTGAGGACACTTATAGGGTTTCTCACCTGCAAGATATCGATGGAAGAGAAAAATCAAGTGTTTATCTCATTTCTGGAACAAGGCTAGAAGGATCAACATTTGTTCTTTGAAACAAAGCAGCCCAAACTAATAATTAGCTAGAGAACGACTGTTTTTTAATAGAAGAATAATTTGTGCTCTTAAGCTTTTTTAATGATTTTGTACCATTGGGGACTATTGAGGGATGACACACCATCTACACACAATTAGCTATCTTTTTCTTTATCTAACATGTGAGAACGGCTGTAGATTTAAAGGCTATGATTATGAAAATTAAGCATAATAATTTCGACCACAGTGATCATTAAAAGTAGAAGTTTAAAGAGACAGAGTATGTAACAAATGAGTGGCTTCGAATATTTTGTGTATACAAGAGCGCTAGAATTTGTTTAAATTATACACATGGAAACCATTTTTAAACCTAAAATTCTATGGCACTGTTACGCAAGACTGAGATGAATGATTTAAGCCTTGCTCCACAGTAAATCATGGATATAATTAGCAAATGGCATTCCGCACAAGCAATTCATCATTATTTGGAGGGCACCATTCCAGACGGGCTCTGATATCTGCAGACCTACTGCATTGTCTCTAAATAAAGAACTATAAATACCGATTCTATAAAATATTAATATCATTACAGTGCACTGTGATGGCGGGATGTAAAGACATATTGTTAAGATGAAAAGCAGCCGATAAAACTTAAGAGAAAAAGGAGTAATAAAAAGCACAGAGTATATTTAGTTTCTGGATTTGAAATTAACATTATCTGCTGGTCTTTGTCGAGCCTAGAATGTGTACTAACGGCAATCCTTAAGCTGAGGTAGTAAGCTGTGTAATTTACCTGTAATGGGCCCTTTCTGGAGAACAAAAATAGCTTTAAAGTGTGTTTGGGAACATATAAGATTATTTTCATGAATTAAATATTTATTTGAATCCAACACCCAACTTCCATTGTTCTTTGTGTGATGAAGAGAGAGTCCCCTAACAGACAACCTACATGGAGGGCAGAGGAGGTGGTAAACGAATGTGGATTTAAACACATTCCAAGAACTTGTGGGCAATACCCGGTCTTTTCTAGACTTTGCACCCAGAAAGCTCTGGGGAAGAGAGAAATGGTAATGACAGCTTTTAGCTTACAGTTCTCTATAAAAATCTACAATAATTTCTCTGAGGAAGCTTACCACCCCCATCCCTACCACACACACACACACACACACACACACACACACACACACACACACAC
>CABHPR010143899.1:2500-30556 GCA_902168415.1 Peromyscus melanophrys | reverse complement strand
ACACTATTCAGTTACTCAATTTAAAAATGGAAATACTTTTAGATATTTCCAGAATAAAAAATAAAACCAGATATCTTTTTATTTTTCTCAGCAACTACTTTGTACCTGGGAGTTCCACAAGAACTCTTACCTTCCTAGGGAGCTATTTTGGAACTATTCAGGGTAAGCTTCCAATAGTACCTCTCCAAAATAATAAACAAATAAATATACACATATAGATTCATAGCACTCTCTTTGGAAACCTCTTTATTATTATTTTAAGAAGTGATCTGTGTACCTGCCTTTATTTTTTTTTTGCTAAATTTCTAAAAGTATTTCCATTTTTAAATTGAGTAACTGAATATTCTCCAGTATTGCAACCTCTTTTGGATATTTATTTAGTCTTCTTACATGTCTTTGCTTAGTTAATACCAGGAGAGATAAATACGGTGGTGCCTTTGCAGCGAAGCTTCAGTACATTAATATAAATTGTACACTAATTCCCCCAAAGCATATATACGTTGTAAACCTGAAGACTTTTCACACAGCTGCTTATTGCTAAACACTGCCTTGTCCAGAAGGGGACAATCTGTGTCTCTAATTGCTGTCACTGAAGCCGAGATTCATTATGTGACTTTCCCATTAAAATGTGAGCATTAATTTGTATAATGAAATATCACCCACTGCAGTGTTCATTAGCCATGCCCTACTGTATACGCCACATTGTTAGCTACCTAGAAACTGTAGTTAATTTCACTAATGGATATTTCCCTACTTAGTGTTTGCTAGAAAATTTATACTGTAACATTACCTCTTAAACTTTTAAGGAAATTTAAATTCAATCAATTATTTCCCACAAAAGTTTGGGATGTCATTAAAGGCAGGAAGAGCAGCCATGAGGGACGACAAAAGAACAAAATAGGCTTTTAGTTTGTCTTAGAGATAGAAAAAGGGGCATTTTAGATCCAAGCAAAAAGAAAGAGGGAGATAGCTCCTTTTGGAGACACTGTTTCTCTTTCCTATCATGGCTCAGATGGCTGTTCTACAATGCAGGATGAGAGCAGACACTCCCCTGTTGGAAGAGGAGATAGAAAGAGCAGCCCCATCTAATCCAACTTGTTCTGGGACAGGTGTTCATAGAACTTTTTATGTGTGTGTTATGTTACAGTGGCTGGCTAGCACACGTAGCCAAAGGCAGATGAAAGCCACTGGTATCCCTAGCAGCGGGGACTCGGGACGCCACTGGGAGGGGAGAGCAGTTTCCATAGAGCTGTCCTGTGAGGAGAGGATCATATCCACTGGCAGTTATCTTGCCCTGAAACTTTTTCCAGAGATTTGAGCCTACAGTGGCCATTCCCCTGCCTCATAGTTCCCTACACTCATTGCACTGGCAGAGAAACTGAAGCACATGGGGTCAAGGAGCCCTGGCCTGGTTCCAGTCTGAGCTAGGAGCAGAGGATAGGTTGGATGTATCACACTTTCCTGTTAGGTTTTTTTGGAGGCGGCATCCACACCACTTGTGAGTATAAGCCACTTCCTGCTCTCCTGCAGGCTGAGGTGTAGACATACTCTGTCAAAGAAATGTAGTAATTTCCTAAAGCAAGCATGAAGTTCGGGCAGTGAGCAATATCAATACAGAGCACTGAGCAAAGGGAAAGCTTTAGAATACAACAGTTCAAGAAAATAGCCCACTTTCGCTTGGTAGCTTACAGGATGAGAGCATCAAGTCCCAAGCCTCCATTTCCTTTCCTGCAACAGGGTAGTAAGAGGAACCATGGTCACCAACATGCTGGGAGACTCCGTAGCAAAGTGGTATGCAGAGTCAGGCACGGGCCCATACATGGGAAGCTCAGAGAGTGTACCTGGTAGTGGCTGTCCTGCTGCACAGACAGCCCAGTAATCCGGCAAGGTGACTCCCAGATGGCTCTCCTACCCCTGTGGACCTAGCACCCTCTGAGGGTCACAAAGGAGAGCTCTCCCACTATCCTCTAAGGTTCTATGTGAAAGGGAAATCTCATGCTGTTGAGGACAAGGGTGGGGCCTCCCTGTACCCCAGCCAGCCAGTCTCAGTTGCTATGTCACAGAAGCAGCTCCAAGGAAAGCAGCAGTGCTGGCAGGTGTGACTGAGGCCTAGGCCATTTGACCACAGCTAAGACCCCTTCATAACCACCCTAGGCTTCCTCATGCCCATGCATCCCTGTGAAAAGGTCCCTACTCTGGGATGTGAACCGATGTGCAAAGCACACCACTACCAGATTAATAAACCACCCACATAATTTGAGAGGGGGAAAGAAACTAATGAGATTTATTTTTAATTAGTTGCTGAACTTTAGGGCCTCCAAGTTTTCGCAAGTGAGGTTGTTGATTACATTTCTCTGTAATGGTTGTTGCTGCGGCCACAGCTCTTTGGTCTGGATCCATATGTAGATAAGTCATAACAGTGATGCTTACTTCTTGGTCTGTAGCCCACAAAGCATGGGATGATGCATTCATCACCCATTAGGGTGGGGGGTAACTTTAGTGGTAAACACATACCTCAGTTTCTCAAGGACCCATCAACACCTCCCTCCCTCCAGCACATGAAATGGATATAGGTGACCCTTCTGAGTATCCCTCTAGCACCCAATTTCCCAAGGTGGTGTTAGGGAAGGAGACATAGCAAAGAAGGAATAGAATCTGTGTGTACATGGCCAACAGTAAGATGATTAGCAAATCTCAGGGGCATCCACGTCTCCTACTGCATGCTAAGACTCAATGCTAGCAGATGCATCTGCAACCACTAGTGTTCTCTGGACCAGGTGCTGGAATGGCCATTCAGTTAACGATGATCCTGGGTATGTCTGAGAGTTTCTGGTGATTTAACCTGGACTCTGTAGATTTAGGAGATGGCTTTCCCCAGCATGTGTGGGCCTCTTCCAATCTGGTGATGGAGGCTGGGAATTTACTCTCTCTGCCTGGCTGTCTCTGAGCTAGAGTGTCTGTCTGTCGTAGCCATTTGAGTCATTCTCTGATGGAAGTGTACAGTATTGGCTCTCTTGGGTCTCTGGGAAACCAACTGCAGATCTTGGGACGCCCCAGACTCTGCAGTGACGTAAGCCAGTTTCCTATTGATCACACACATACAGTACTGTATCCCTTAATGATGGAGATAACTTCACTCCCATGAGAATATCACAGGGCAGAGTTAACTTACACAGACCCAGATGGCAATAGGTCTATCCCTTGATGAGTTCTCCATGAAATCGAGAGACACAGAAACATATGTTGTCTGTAATGGCTGTGGCTTACTCAGGGATAGATCACTAGAACACTTGCCTGGTATACATGAGGCCCTAAGTTGAACCCCCACTGAAGGAAAAGCCAATAACACAGTCCTTTAGAGTTCTGATTGTGAATTCTTATGCTACTGGTGAACAGTGCACTTCTACTGCCATAAAAATAAAATATGTGCTTGATGTTGCAATTTCAGTAGGTGATAGGAATTTTCAGCTCCATTATAATCTCTGCTTAGACCCATGCTGGCCCTGAAACTGGCTCACCTCAAACTTATGACATTGCCTCAGTCTCTTCACTATAATCAACCATCACCATATGGTCTGCCCCTGACAGAGAGCCAGTATGCAATGTAGACTATATAGACCATATAGATATGTTCTATTGCCCCTTAGAACTCTGATTCATGCTTCTTTCAGCCTGTGCTAACTAGATCTGAATTCAAATCACAGTCCTTGAGCAATAGAAGGGAAATTGTCCAGACGTGGGTGATCAGGTCATCAAGTCCTAACCTGCCCAGGGCAGCACCCTCCAGAACAGAAATACCCCGATTCCCCCTCCTGCAGGTTGGGTGGCAAGGCTGCTGCCTTAACAGGAGCCAGACACGGGGTGGGGTAGGGGGAGAATCTCTGGGAGCTGAGTGATGCTAGGGACTCCAAAGGTCCTGAAGTTACCTCCCATCCTCCCAACCCCCACCAATCTGTCGGAAGCTGGGGTGGGGGGAGGGCCACAGAAATGTCCTAGCTACCTGCAGGCTCTCCTCAGCCCCCAGATGTTCAGAGCCGTCTGAATGCTGCTTCTACTCAGCGCCTCTCTAATAAACAGGTGTTGGGAGAAGAAGAGCAGTAATTAAGTTAATGCAGTGGAGAAAAGAAAGGAAAATGGTTTTTATCAGTCGATGTCACACGATCAAGACTTCTAATAAAGATGGAGTGGGATAGAAAAATACAGAGAATGGTCCCTCCTAGAGCCAAACCAATTAAATCGTATTCATTACACGTTGGATTTTTAAATGCCCTCATATGTGTGCCTTACAGGAGGGTTTTAAGAGATGGCACTTGGAAGTGCGCTCTCTCCTTCTCATGGCCCACTGTCCTCCAGTCATGCTATTTAGAAGCATGGACACCCAAGGGGCAATGTGGAGGGCAATTCACCCCAGCTCGACTGCTTGAGCCCCACATGAAATCACGTATTAAGAAATAACTGGGTTTTGATTTTTTTTTTAATTATGTGTGTCATGTACGCTTTCACATTGTGGTGATGGGTGTTTACTTCGATGATTTCTAATGTGTAACCTTTTCTGTTCTATTCAGACACACAAGTGTAAGTGCTTTTCAACTTCTTTGTTCTTAGATAAAAAGAAAATTGATCTTTATCTAGTTTCCATTCTGCCTTTTTAAACCCAGCAAATGCTGCTTCCGGGGGCAGGGTGGTGGAAGTGTGATGTTTCCATGGCTTCTTTCATTTTCTCCCTATGGAGGAAGTTTCTGGAATGCTGCTGCTGTTGGCCCTGTCTTGCTTCTTTCTGTGTCACAAACTTGAAAAGTCTGTGATACAGAAGTTGGAGAAAAGAAACAAATCTGTCTCGAAGTCTGAAGTCGTAGGAAGTAGCATCTACCTGCTGCCATGCCATTCACCAGACTTGCAGAAGTCTCCTCACCTGCAATAGGGTGGATGTGGACCCTGGAGGCCACTCTCATCTCTATGTTGACAGACACCAGGAGCCTTCACTGACCCTTGCTGCGAGTTGCACCCTTAACCCACAGGAAGCCACCTCTCCCTAGCAAACCAGCCCAGGGCTGTATGTCCAAGTGAGCTAAAATCAGTCACAAGATATCCCTGGTCTAGCATCCACACCCCCATGCACAGCCCAGCAGTGGTGCCCCACAGATTGCTTTAATGTCTTGAAAACCTCAATGCCCTATAACTATCACTACCATTTAAGTGCTGTCCTCCAACCTGGGGAAGAAGATGTATGTTGATGTTGATATAACCTGAGAAAGCAAGGTGTCTGTAACGACTCCCCAGGAGCCTGGCTACTTTCCCTAATGCACTCACAACTTTGTTCATTTGGTAATGTTTTTCCTGAGAGCCAGGGTCTGTTGCCCTCCTTGAGACACAGCTGGACAGACAGACAGAAGCCTCTGCTCTTATGGAACTCATAATATAGTCAAGGAGAGATACAATTACAGAATGCAAATGCTTGAGTATGCCAGATGGGGTGCAAGCTGTGGAGAGAAGTGAATCAAGGAAACGAAGGGAAGTTGAACAAGAAGCAAGAGATGCTGAGATCGGAGCTCAGAGGCCTCCTCTCCTCTAAGGGAAAGGCTGGTCCCCAGGAATGCAGCGCTTGTAGCCATGCTGTGGTGTCTGATGGATTCTCATGTCTCCTAGCCAAGGGATGGCATTCCATATTGACTTGGCCCTTCTATATCACCTTATACAGAGCAGGGATAACAAGAAAAGGGTCATCTCTGTCCTCCAGCATTTGCTCTGTCATTCAGCCTTACACACAAATTCAGTGTGTCCCTGTAATTGGGGAGATGGCTCAGCCAGTAAAGGCACTTGTGGCTAAGCCTGAGGACCTGAGTTCAATCCTTGGGAACCACATGGAGAAGAGAACCAACTCCAGCCAGTTGTCCTCTGACTCCCTTCCACATGCATGCTGTGGTGTGTACATGCACAAGCACACACACATAGATAAATGAATGTAAGAAAAACAATTTCAGTACTCCTGCCCCTGCCAATGCGTCAGGAACTCTTCAGGAACTGGGTTACAGAACTAACAATGATAAAGATGGGGCAAATGGTGACCCTCACACGTCTGAGGTTCTGCTTGGTGGGAAACAACACCCACTGTAAAGAACAATGGAGCAAAATTAGGCTTTTTCACAACAGGTTGCATTCATGACAACAATCAAGCAGGGGGTGTGAAGTATCTTCGGTAGGGAGAGTGAGAGGTAGTCTCATATCTGAGCTATGTCCCCGGCGACTACCTGGACAGAGAACATGTGAGATGGAGGCAGTGGCTGTGAGAAGGCCCTACAACAGGGACAGGCATTCCGCACTGCAGGGACAGGGAGGAGACAAAGGGCACGTGATGCTGAGGATAGAGTCAAGAGTGAAGCAGGTGGGATTGCAGCAAAGCCTTTTGGGAGATCAGTGGGACTCACTGCACAGTTTTAAAACGTCCTGTTATGGTTTGGATGTGAATGTCCCACACAGTATCGGGTGTTTGAACACTTGGTCCCCAGCTGATGGCACTATTCTGGAAGGTTGAAGAACCTTTGGAACACAGGCCTTAGCTAGATGATATGGGAGTGGACCTGCTTCTGGCTGGTGCTCTGTTTCCTGCCTGCTGAGGTGGGAGCCAGCTTTCCCATCCGCCACAGACAGAGCTGTCTGCTATTGTGACCTCCCTTCTGGGGGTGGGGGTATCCTTTGAACCAGGAGCCAAATCAAGTCTCTCCTCCTTTATATTTATTCTGCTTTGGCAATGAGAAAAGTAACTAGCATGTGACCTTCGACGACTCCCGAGAGACATACTTCAAGGCTGGTGGGGCTGTGACTATGCTTACCACACCCGGGATACTGGTGAGGAAGTAGTCATCTATATCCAGGGTTCCTTGTGGTGTCAGATTTGGGGGAACCAGGTAAGAAACCAATTGAGGAGAGTGAGCTCCTCATTTTTTGATACACACAAGACTTGTATACACTCACTGTTTCTGCCCGTCCATGAGCAGGGTTATTGATTCTGTGGGAAATAGAACACAATTATTTTTGAAAATAGATGGCATATTTGTCTATCTTCTGCAGCAGCTCATACTACAATAGATAAAGTGTCAGGAGAAAAATCAAAGAAAATGGAGGTGTCTATGACTCAGATAGATTTTTTGTATGTATTGGCAATACACAAGCAACTGGCAGAAAAGCTAAAAAGAACAGCTGCCGAGGAACAAGGCAGAGATCTAAAAGGATGGCCTCACCGCAAGAAACTAGTGATCTAGGCAAGAGGGATGGCACAGTGGCCCTGCAGC
Source organism: Peromyscus melanophrys (assembly GCA_902168415.1). NCBI lineage: Eukaryota > Metazoa > Chordata > Mammalia > Rodentia > Cricetidae > Peromyscus > Peromyscus melanophrys. The sequence continues at coordinate 23,267 of CABHPR010143899.1, read as the reverse complement.
CATTTCTCTCTGTTTGCCTGAGAACAGCTCTAGGTTTCTCTTGGGGCAACGCCATGGTGAACTACCTAACCCCCACGTAAGTAGGATGACTCTACCTGTTCTGCCCCAAGGCTGGGCCAGAGGCCTGTCTGTCTGGTCATTTGGATACTCTCTTTAGAGTAGTTGGTCTGTTTTTATTTTGCCACTGGCCTGAAAGCAATGGAGTCATCTTAACATGAACTAAATCCATAATCCAGAATAAAGCTCTCTTTCTTTAAACAGCTTGAAAACTGCAATGAAGTGGTACTCAATGTTGGACTCACACAGCTGTGGACTTGGGGCTTCATCTCTAAGTGGTCCCCCCTGACACTCGGACCTAGATCTCTCTCACCTGTGTGTATCCTCAGGTGGACCTTAAGGTGATGGGAAGTCCGGAAAGTCTTCCCACAGTATGGGCAGTCCTTCATGGCCGAGCCCAGGTTCCTGTCTCGAAGCAGCGCCTGCTGCTGGACGCCCCCGGCGGCTCTCCCGGCCTCCTCGCCGATGTCTGCAGCGGATGAGAAACATTCTCACATCACTTCAGCACATGTCAGAAGTTGTTCGCACCAAAACTGCTAACACCACACAAAGTTAAACATGTCAATACTACACCTGTCTATTTCATTCTTTGAATCTGACAGAATGCTGACAATTCATGTATTTTCTTGTTATTCTCTTAAATTATTTCATCTTCCTATCATCATTTTAAGCAGCATATGGTACCTTTATATTGAACTGAATTAAACAAGAGAAGAAACAGCTGTGTCAGCAGCTGGTTTGATTTCTTCTTTTTGCTTAGTTCCTATTAAATATTTTTTTCTAAAAGTTTAAAAATGTGGGCACTGGTGGAATTCGATTAATTTGTAATATAGGCTAGCTGGAAAGTTCACTCTACGATCAAAATCACATTTGCAGCTTAGCCAGTCACAAAGGGGGCCGGGAAGCGTCTCAGCTGACTCCCAAGACAAGCAGACACCCAGCTATTTTGGGACAGGAAAGAAAATTATCCCAAACCGATCGCTGCTTCCTTGTAGAGTTGTACCCATCCCTGACTGGTGGAACCGCGTGAAGGGAAGAAGAAAAAGGATTGCAATGCAGTTCCACAATTAGCCCATGATAAACACACAGTGACACATTCAAAGTCATGTGCGGAAGCTCAGCTTCCCAACTCCCATAAACTCTGAGCACTGCATTTAAATCTCCATGCCGTGACTTGAGAAGTCCCTCTGTAAAGTATCAATACAAATTTTCCATCTTGCTGTCATTTGTTATGTAGCCCAAAACATTAGAAAATGGAATAAAATTTACATACGGCTGCCTTTTGCACAGAAATGATAGGACATAATAGTAAATAAAACTGAAAATATCTAGTGTTTCGGGGTGTGTTATTGCAGTACCTGGGGCCTGACATCTACAGAGTGGGGCAGGCCTTGAGCATACATGCCTTTGAGGAGGGGAGGCAAAAGAACCTTCTCTAGACTCATTGCTCCCCAAGTCTCTGACCTCCCTCAGACCTCCTCACAGAGCAGAGGCTGAAGCCCAGCCTCCAATCCCAAGCCCCTGAGGCTGGAAGGGTTCCGGCCATGGTTTCCAACCCACCCTCCAGGCCTTGTGGTAAATCCCACCATGAGAACAAGGGAAGCTTCTGAGATAATGAGCAGATCTGTAAGTTCTGCTGAGCTGAGAATAAATAAGATTTGTACCTTCCAAGCGATGGAAAATGCAAATTGCTTTTATTCTGCAACATCCATTGCTGGTGTTCTCTGCTAATGGCCGAAAGGGACAGACTTATAGACCATGAACAAGATGAAGGCAAACACACTTAATTCTTATTTGGATGTTGGCTCCAGGCAACTGTGCAAGTGCCCTGGCTTGGAACATCCTTTCTGCATTTGGACCATATGTGAGCAGATCACCACCCCAGAAAAAAACATTGAGGGCCTCCTTCTAATCCAACTCTCCCCAACTCTCCCTGTCACTGTTGGAAGACCCATTTAGAGTGTATAATTACTCAGAGGGTTTTTAACTCAAAATTTTTACAAATGGGAGTATTAGGCTTATCCACATCCAGAACTCTCACCCAAAGCCTGTCACCTCACTGAGCACCAGATTTATAGGCATTCCAACAAACATGAGAAGCACCCAAAGATGACTTATGGGTAAGGATGAAAAGCTTAGATAGTGTGGCAAAGCTGGGTCACACAGGCCCCACACAATGTCTCCCATGCAATGAACTGCAGACTGAGCCTCCCCAGGGTTTTCCTTTTGCTGTGGTGAGAAGCAGTCTGGGCTCTACCATGCTAGGTAAACACACTTCTAGCTCTTAATTTCTTTTTTGTTTTGCTTCAGACTTATTTTTATTTTTTAATAATACGTGTGTGTGTGTGTGTGTGTGTGTGTGTGTGTGTGTGTGTGTGCGCCTGTATAGGGGCCTCTGCACATGAAGATCAGAAGAGGTCAAGTGATGCCCTGGATCTGGAGTTAGGGGCTGTGGGCAGCCTGACATGTGTGCTGGGAACCAAACTCAGGTCTTCTGCAAGAACAGCATGTGCTTTTAACTACTGAGCCATCTCTCCAAATCTATATTTTATTTTCTTCCTTCTTTCCTTCCCTCCCTCCCTTCCTCCCTCCCTCCCTTTCTCTCTTTTTTTCTTCTTTTGAGACAGAATCTCACCATGTAGCTTAGTCCAGCATTGAACTCACAATACTTCTGAGTATTGGGATGACAGGCCTGAACCACTTCATGCAGTCCACCTGGATTTGAACAGCTCAAATGCCATCACCCTGTGCTCATCCCTGTACCCTCACCTTCCCCAGTCCACAACATCTGCCCATCTCAGATCATCCAGACTTACTCTTCCTTGGGTCAGTTTAAGAAATGATAAGCCAGATTAAAACTCTGGAGACAAGGCAAGATGCCCGGAGTGTCCTGACTTAAGTTTGGAGGCCTTTTAAAATCATAAACAGGACTTGATGCCAGGCTAGAGTCAGGCAGGTGCAGACCTCTGAAGGCAAATCCCTTCAAGTTCTCTTTCCCACGATCCACCCCAGCAGCCTTTTCCAGCAAGGCCCCAGTGTGCAAGAACAACATGGCAGTTGAATAGAAGCTGTGTTCATGGTGAGGAAGGGCCCATTTCTACTGCAGCTTCTGGTGAGGACTTGCTCAGACTATTCTAGGTAAATATGGGGAGAGGCGACACCCCACTCTGGAAGGCTTTACAGAAGTTGTGATGACCTATGCCTGGCTATATGTCACTCTAAGTGATGGCCCGTATCTGTTTCCCTTTTATCTTTCTATCGTGGATATGTGTGGTCCAATAAAAGGAATAAATTTGTAAGATAAACAGCTTTCTTTGCAGATTTAAGAGTTTAATTTTCACTTTACGCAGAAACAGTTTTCTCCGGGAGGGCCAGCAGGCCTATGGCGGTTTACTCTTAAACTAATCCTTCTGGAAAAACAAACTCTGGGCCACAATGAAGGGGAATGGTGGGTGGTCCCAGGAAGTGTCCACAGAGGCGGGAAGCCAAGCGCAAGGAAGTCTGGGTATGGTTCTGCAGTCTCTGTCCAATGCATACACATGGGGCTTTGTGGATGAATCCAGTCCAAACCAGTCCTGGGGTGGGAGCTAGTGAGCATGACCACATGAAGCTGCATTCAACCCCAAGAACCAAGAGTTTTGGAAGACATGTGGCTCCCGGTGCCTACTTTGCTCAGAGTACAGAAGTGCTCACCGTGTCCCTCTGCCACCCTGCTGGGCCACACCTAGCCGCTGATCCTACTATACCCCACCGTCATTACATGAAGAGCAGCCAAGGTGTGGCTGCAGACCCTGAAAGCTGTCACTCCAAAGGCATAATAAAATTGCCTCCATGATCGTTTGTCAAATGATTAGTGAGCTGTCAAATGGTTCAAGATTTTAAAGAGACCTTTTTAAAATTACATTGTGTATTTATTTTGTAGTGTTTGTGTGCCCGCAAGTGCAACGTGCATGAATTAGTCTCTCCTTTCCACGTTGTGGGCCCTCAGTATCAAAAACAAGGCTGTCAGGCTCTGCAACAGGTGTCTTGATCCACTAAGCCATCTCAATGGTCCTCAACCTTTACTTCCCTCTCCTTAAACATGCACAATTTCTTTTCCCTCCTATAAAACACTTTCTCCAAGTGGTCAAGAGAACAGTGTTGAATTTGCCATCTGGCCCTCGATGATCCTCTGACAAGGACAGACAGCCCTGCCTGCCCCCTGACATAACAGTACACCCTGTCCAGGGTGTATTCTGATGACGTGTGACCAAGAAACTCGCCCTATGAACTCTGTATCATTTCTCCATGCTCCTGAATAACACAGGGCCATCTTTTCCAAAGTGATGCCTTACACAGATGCTGCAAATAACATTCCTGAGAAGCACGAGCCGTGCTTGCTTCTGCCTCAGAATTTCAGAAACAAGTCTGAAAGCCTCTGCTGTAAGCTGGAAGTTACTTACTGGTTAACACAAGGAGAGAGAACCATGTCATTTCAAGTAGTGTTTCAGTGATATGTTATTTGGGGAAAGCCATCAAGTGACAGATCTTTCTAATTTCATCTTCTCAGGGTCAGAAACCATGTCTCCTAGTTTCCATTTGCTTGTTCAAAGCCTCTGAGGGTTGGGTGAAGTCAACCACCCAGGGGACATTAAGCTGCAAGGAAGCTGCTCCTGTACCTGGAGACCACAGGCTATCTTGCCATCCTTGTCAACAGAACCATACTACAGTACTGAAGATCCAAGGCCAATGAATACTTGGGAAGTCAAGTCCTCCAACTTTAAATATAGGCACGTCAAATACAAGAAGGGCTGTCTGAAATCAGCCCTAGGTCTGGCTATCTGGTTATACAACAGACATGATTTTTCATTCACAGGCACCTTGTACTTGATACTCTAAACCTCATTCATAAATAATATGCTTAGAATTTAAATTTTTGACTTATAAGATGATTTTGTGGTTAAGGGTGGATTTTCCCATAGGTTGTCCTAAAACACTAAGCTCCCTTGATAAATTTGTCCAAGCAGCTCCTAGGAGATGAGTTGGGGGTGGAGTCTTTTCATTCTGTATGCTCAATGCCTGGCTGTCCCTAGGCAAGTTCTTCATCCCCTCTGGCCACGGTTCCTCCTCTGGGGGTGGAGGGAGTGAAGAGGGCTGGACCACCAGGTCTTTCAACTCTGACTTCCTGTGGTGCTGTGATGCTGTTGGAGCCCCAAGTCCACCCCAGGCTGTCTCTGCCCACTGCCTCAATTCACCCACCCTGGCCTCACCCTAGAACAAAATAAGATACTAGGGGGTATATCTCAAAGATATGGGGGTGGGGGAGAAACTGGGTAAAGGACAACATGTACTTCCTTCCTTCTGGTGTACTGTACTTCATGGACTACATTTCCCAACTTCCCTTGTGCTATATTGACACCAGGTGACTGGTTCCAGTCAATGAAGGAAGAAGAGACATCAAAGCAGGACTGTGCCAAGCACCCTACCCCTTCTCAACCTCAGCACCTTGCTATGCAAGAGTTAAAATGGCAGACTCACAATGGAGGCCACCTGGCTGGCCTGGTATGAATGGGAAATAAACTTTGGTAACATTAATACACAGAGATGGTCAAGCATTGACTATGGCTACATCTTGGAAGACGGGCGGAAAGAACATAAGAGCTAGAGGACCAGGAAGTCTGCTGTGAGATTGTGTCCCCAGATGTGACAGGGAAGCCACTCCTATGAGTTTAAGGCTGCTTAAACAAGAGATGAATAATGATACTGCTTGTTGGCATGCCAACATGAATGGGGGAGATTTCACTAGCTTCCATTCCTAGATGAAAAGACACAGGCAATTATGAGGACTACAGAGAGAGGGAGAATTAGTCTTTCCCAGGAATGAGTCCCTGAATGGTTATCCAATACCAAGTGGGCAGTCCTAAAAACATACACATAAGAGCAACATTAAACAGGCTCAGCATTATACATGCACACATATGTGTGTGCATTCACACACACAGCAATAATAGTTAAAGAGAGAGTACAAATTTGAGAGGGAACAGAACAGGGATGGGGGCATGGGAACCAATTGGAGGGAAAAGAGGAAGGACTAAAAAATGGTGTAATTATATTTTAATTAAATGTAAAAAAAAACTTAAAAAAAGAGAGAGGATTGGCTAAAGTCTTCTGGGTTTATATCAATTTTTGAAGTAGTCCTATAAATCAAAGAATGGGGGCAGGACTTTTTTGAATTGTGTATGTATCATCAGTAAATACCAGAAAGCCTGAATGAATATATAAAATAAATACATTTTAGAAAGATTGCTTAAAAATATATGGTGATGATGATGATGTAGGTGATGATGATGGGAAGGAAGTCCTCACAGTGAATATCGTTTCCCCAGCCAGTGCATGTGGGAGCAGGCTTCCTGTACACCCAAGCCATGTACTACTCTATTTCACCACATGCTGTGGTACTGTAAATACTACAGACCATTTAGTGAAACTCCCATTCTGCCCCATTCCCAGAGACGACCTGTCAGCTAACTCTGAAAGTCTAAATGTGCCAAGAGATCTCAAAAACACAACTCCCATTATTTAAAGAAGGGGGGACAACTATGTAGAGACCAAAAGGTGTGGGCAGTCAACTCAGTGGGTCCCTGAGAAGTGACATCCTTCTTAATGCGTTTGCCCAAATACACCAAAGCTTTCAGATCTTTTGTGGGGCAAAAAAATAACACCTTGGAGAAAGTCCAAAGGAATGCAGAGTTCCTCTTCAAAGCTCAACACTTTCCTTTATGCTGAAAGCTTTAGCGTTAACAGGCTCCAATAAAGCAATGATCATGTGGGCTAGAGAAATGGCTCAGCTGTTAAGGGTGCTTATTGCTCTTGCAGAGTTCAGTTCCCAGCATCCACAGCAGGCATCTCATGCCCACTTGTAACTCCAGCTCTAGGGATGCCCTCTTCAGGCCTACACACACACACACACACACACACACACACACACACACACACACACACACGGCATACATTCACATAATATAATAAATATATAAAATAAAAAAACAAAAATAAATATTCACACATATAAATAAAATAAGATCTAATAAGTAAATATTGATCAGCAATGATCATGGTAGTAAAGATTCTGAGGATGGAAAGTGAGTATTCTATTTCTGAAAATAAAAATTAGCGTATTCATATAAGTGGTAACATGACAATGAGTGAGCCCCTGAAAGACAGAATTCTTGGGGTGGGCCAGAGACTTGCTGTCTCTCTTGTCTTATTAAAGCTTGCTAATGGCCATATATAGTCATGGTCAACAGCTAAGCATTAATATGGATGGGCAAAACCAAGTTTTTAAATAAAAAGTTGTTTTGTTTTAGTTTTTTACCAACAGCCAGCTTCCTACTGGGTTATTGGGTCTGGGGCACCAGGTAGGCCCCAGAGTCCATGAGGTGAGGAGGTAGGATCCTCTTCATGGCTCCACCACTCACCTTCAACCCAAACTCAAAACTGAGCATAGCTCAATTTGATGCTGGCTGGCAAAGTAAAGTTTGGAATTGGGGAAGTAGGTCATTAAAAGACTAAACCACTTTTTAAAAAGAAACAAAATATCAGATACTAGGATTTCAAATCACTTCTCTAATGCAACATTTTGATGAATTCAGTGAAAGTGAATGAGCAACATGTGGATTAATTTCCCTTAAGACGCACTTGAGCTTTAGATCAAGCACTGTGGACCAGGCATGTTTCTGGTTTTACCTAGCCCACAGTCCTTTCTTAATGGTCAGAGAGGGAGTCTAAGGGACTTGCCTGCCACCTGCTGTGACTGGGCCACCCATGGGGTCTCTCCTTTCTTATCCACAGATGGTGCTATTAATAACATCACTGTAATCCGTGGGCTGCCAGCTCCTGCTGCGGTTCTGAAGGCTTCCCACAGGCTGTGGGCAGCATATTAGTTACTTTGATGTCTGTGACCAAAATACCCAGCAGAAGCAACTGGAGAGACAAAAGTTGTTTGTCTCTTGGCTCATGGTTTCTGAGAGTCTCAGTACATGATGGCAGGGAAGTGCGGGAATGTGTTGTGGCGACTCCTCACTTCACCATGGGCCAGAAGGGGTAGGGGGTGAGGGGGTGAAACTATAATCTTCCAAGACCTACTTTCCTGATGACCTATTTCCAGTAGTCTGGTCCACCTTCCAAAATAATGTCACCAGATTGTGAACAAGGATTCAAGGTATGAACTTATGGGACATCCCAGATTCAAACTGTAATTAGTGGGCACTCTTAGTCTCCAGATTGGGACTGTGATTGGGGCAGTAGTAGGCAGGGTTAGGGGTCAGTTTACCTGAAACAATGCATTCATTAGGTGTGAGTTGTCTTTTGGGCTCTGCATACCCACTGTGGTAGTTTGAATGTAACTGCCCCCCCCCCATAATCTCAGAGAGTGACACTGTTAGGAGATGTGACTTTGTTAGAGAGGGTATGACCTTGTTGGAGGAACTGGGGGGTAGGCTTTGAGGTTTCCTATGCTCAGGATACTGCCCAGTGTCTCACTCAACTTCCTGTTGCCTGCAAGCTGTAGGACACTCAGCTGCTCCTTCAGCCTGCATGCTGCTATGCTCTCTACCATGATAATAATGGGCTGAACCTCTGAAACCGTAAGTGAGCCCCCTCAATTAAATGCTTTCCTTATAAGAGTTGCCATGGTCATGATGTCTTTTCACAGCAATAGGAAACCCTAACTAAGACAGAAGTTGGTACCAGGGACTGGAGTATTGCTGTGATAGGCTTAACCATGTTTTTGTTTGGAGGAATTTGGACTTTGGTACTTTGGGTTAGGAAAGCAATGGGATGTTTTAAGCACTGCTTAATGGGCCATAATAGGACCTGCGATCCCCCAAGAAAGCTTCTGCTTCATGTGGGGGTGGGGATGGGAGGAGGCAGCTACTGTAGCTTGCTGCTCTTTCTACTCACCTCCAATTCTCCTAGATCTCCAAACCTCTGCCCAAGTCCTGCCACACTGCTGGAGCCCCTCCCCTCTCCCCACCTTTCTCGTGTCCATCCCTCTAAGACAGGCTCCATCCTTGTAGCTTTCCTCCTGCTGCCTGCTTTTCCTGGAGCTCCCTTCCCAGAATTCACAAGGGCACTTCTCTTTGCGCTTTCATCCCACATTTCCTCTGAGGGAAGCCACCTCTCATCCCCCTGTCACCTCCAAGGGGAGCTACCTCTGATCAAGTTGTGGAAGAAGTCTCTGCCTTCCCCACTCTTTGGTCTGGCCCTCCAGAACCCAGTCTACTTCTGAAGCAGATGACACGTGACCTGGATATCAAAGTCATTACCGCCCATTCGTTCCCTCCAACAGGATGGGAACAGAGGCAGACTGCTGTCATTCAGCATTATACCCTTGGCACATGGTCGAGACTCAGCTTATAGCTAGTGTTCAATACATACTTTTAGAAATGAATGGATTTAGCCCATGTCTGTAATCCCAGCTATTCAGAAGCTGAGGCAGGACAGTCACAACAATGTCAAAGCCAGCATGGGCAGGTTGGAAAGATCCTGTCTCAAACTAAAAAATAAAAAGAGAGCTAGGAATGTATGTAGTTCCATGGTAGAACACTTATCTAGGAAGTTCAGAAAGTAAGAAAGTTAGAATTCAAATGCTAAGACTGGCTGGCGCTCATGAGAGAGAAGCTGCTTTGGGCATCCTGGCAGGAAAGGGCTTGAGACATCACAAAACACAGAGGTTCTTAAAGCGATCTATGATCCGATCGCTATTATAACCATTTGAAAATAGTCATGACACTTTCCTTTTTTATAATTTGAGAACTCCTGTCTCAAAAGAAGGAGGAGGAGGAGAGGAAGCAAGGAAGGAAAGAAGGAAGGAAAGAAGGGAGGGAGGGAGGGAGGGAGGGAGGGAGGGAGGGAGGAAGGAAGGAAGGAAGGAAGGAAGGAAGGAAGGAAGGAAGGAAGGAAGGAAGGAAGGAAGGAAGGAAGGAAGGACAGACTATAGAAAGCTCTACTTTCAGTACACTATAAATTCCCCAAAGATTTCTATATAATTTATTTTCCTAAGAGAGGGGAAAAAAACATGGCTTTTAAGATCCTCTTAAGATAATTTACAGTCTCTTCTCCTTGGGTGGGGTAGAGAGCAGGTTGGAGCCCTCACTGGCGGAATTCTTTCCCTAGGCAGCTGTGGCCGAGCTGGACCCATCCTTTCTAAAATCCATTTGGTCAGTCGCCATAACTTGTGGAGCTGAGTCGCCTCCCGGGAATTGCACCTACTGAAAGGAGGAAGGCTGCTTCGGAGACGATGCCTCCCCTGGAGACCTGTCATGCCATATTCTTTCTTAAACAAAGAAGACATCGTAAGCACCTTGCAATATCTTTCATTTAATAGTTGGCAGAAGGCGAGTCCCTGGTGAATGCTGGCCTGTGTCTTTCTCTTTAACCAGCTGAGTGATCCAAGCTTTTAATATAGCCGTTCCAATTATTGTAAAAGTCATCTGGTACCTTATAACCACAAATATTGACAGTTTATTGCACAACACATTCCTGACATTTGAAGGTCACACCATACATAATACATAGTCTTTTATAAAAGTGTCTGGAACAAAGAGATACATGATAAGCAATTACCTCTCCCAGCTTGTACGTATGTACAGTTCGGGGCTGACTCGAGGTTGCACGGGAGGCACACGCACCATTTTAAATAATCTATTTAAGCAGCACAGAGGCAGTCATGATGGATAATTATGAAATGGCTCGTGTACACGCCTTGGTCGGATTGGTTGGCAGGGCATAGGGTCTGGGCAGTTCTCCTCTGCTGTGTTCAGGCCACTTTGGGGCACAGAGCCCTGCACTACTTCACAATCGGATTTTCCCCCAAAGCCATTAAGCATAAAAGGCTCACAGTATGTTCCTGTTTTTCATACTGGCTTACATGTAGATGAAAGGAATTTAAAAACAACAACAAAACCCACCAGGCCCCGGCCCTACACTGCCAGGGGTGCTGACCAGAGTTCTGCCTATGCAAACAGTGCAGCCCCAGCCCCAGGATTCTGCCATCACAGAGACGGTGGCACTCCAATTCTGACTTCAGTGCTGTACAGGGTTTTTGCAGCTGTCAGGCTTGGGTGAACATCGGGACGAAAAGGGAGTTTCCAAAAACTTGGCTCAAGTTGAGTGTGGTGGCACATAACTGTAATCCCAGCACTTGAGGGGTCGGAGGTGAATCACAAGTCGGAGGCATGCCTGGGTTACATAACAAGACCTTGCTCCCATCAAACAAAAGCAAACAAGAAAAAAAACTTAAGGAAACAAATAAACAAAAAACAAAGCCCTGAATTGATCTATACTGAGGCTGCCCCAGTATCCTCTGAGAACACAGGTGAGGAAGGCATCGTTTTTGCCGCCCCTTCTCTAGGTGTTTCTCTGCTTAACTTCTACAGTTGTACTGGGTGGACAGGTTCACAACAGAGAGTTTTACAATACAAAAGGCCTCAGGTCAAACCAAGTGCCAGGCAGATCTAGTGGCACACGCCTGCAATCCCAGCCCTCGAGACAGGCCGAGGCAGGAAGACTAAGGCCAGCCTGGACTACTTAGAGAGTTGAAGGCCAGGCTAGACACATAGCAAGTGCCTCTCTCAAAGAAGCCCAAACCAAAAATAGCAGGAAATCCAAGTTCTACCAATTCTTAGCTGTGTAATCCTGAACAAACCAGTTAGCTTTCTAAGGTTCCATGTTCTTATCTCATGATAATTTATAACCTAATGGCCTGTACAGGGTAAGGGAGAGACAGCTCTCATCCCAGAGCTCAGAAGGCTCTCAAACAGGGGCTCCTAACATGGGTGGTACCAGAAGGTTGAGCTATAGGCAGGAAGTTCCGGGTGACCTGAGGTCTCTCTCCACTGCCTAACTCATGGGATGGCACACATTCAGACTCTAGAACTGGGATCAGTGTTTGTTTCCTGAGCAGTCCAGGTTGGAGCGGTTTCTGCAAAGCTCTTAAAACCCCGGCAATTCTCCCAAGTTAACAGCGGAAAAACAATTCAGGCTGCAATTGAGCTTAGCATAGATGACAATCTTTAATCACAGATGAAGCGGCAGGTCATTAGAATCCACGCTGAACTCCCTTCCAGACGAGGCAAGCGGCTGGCATCTAGTATATAGATGTGTTTGTGTGTGTGTGTGTGTGTGTGTGTGTGTGTATGTGTGTGTGTGTATCTGGCTGTCGGTGTTGTCTGTCTGACTGTGTCTGTGTGTCTGTCTGTGTCTCTCTGTGTGTGTATTTAACATTATATTAAAATACTCCACAGATCCTTGAAGTATCAAAAGCCTCTCCAAGAGTAATTTTCTTTAGACTTCTGTAATCAATGTCCTTAATTTAAGATACAGGACAAAAATGATATCTGTAAACATGATGTGTTTATTAGCATTAATGACAGGGAAGAAGCTTCCTTAGAAAGAGCCCATTTTTGCATCTGAAAAGCATTCCTGTTAGGGTGTGTGTGTTTCTTTAAGAAGCTATTCTGTTTTAGAGGGTAGCAGTAAGACAGGGCACCACGTGACCAGGAGGTTGCTATGGTAAATATGCATTTTTTATTGAAGAGTAAACAGTGGCAGAAAACAAGTGTCAATTGCCAGCGCTGAAGTTCCTGCTATCTTTGAGCTCCGTGGACCTCTAGCCCTCTTAATTTGAGAATCTTTATCAGAGAGACATCATCACTAGATCAAGATCTAAAATTGTTTTGAATAAATGCCCATCTCTTTAATACTATGTAATGATAAATATTTTGTCTGGCATGTAAAAATTAGAAATAAATAGCAACAACAACAAATCTACCCAGGGTGCTGGCAGAAATCTTCTCTTGCATGCTCAAGGTCCTGGGTTCGAGGCTCAGCTGTCAGCCTTTCAGAGCGCATAGATCTTTGCCCCCCAGCTCTGACTTGGGGCCCAGGCCCTGTCTGCCATCTTGGTACTTGCAGACACGTGGTGGACATGGCATGTGTCCTGCAAATAACCCTTGTGGGAAGGCTGAGTTCCAAGGCCACTCAGAAGGCAGGGCATCTCAGTCAACACGACTGCCATGTTTGCTTTACAGACTTCCTTCTTCCCTCGAGCAACACATGGCAGGAGGGTGAATCTGTTTCTGGTAGTTCTTTGTTAAATCTATTTGTTAGTGGTGGTAGCATGTGCCAGGACCCACACGTGGACTCCAGAGGACGACTCTGTGGGATCAATCTTTCCTTCTACCTTTATGTGGATTCCTGTGATCAAACCCAGGGCCCCAGGCTTGTGTGGCAATCCCCTTTACTCATTGAGCCATACTGCTGGCCCTGTTCTTGGTAGTTCTTGACAATCTTGTTTCCCTCTGACATAGCCCCACACCTGGCCTTCCTCAGCTAGAAATCAGCCCTCATCCTTCCCTAGTCATAATGACTGACAGCTCCAGTCCCGCCCAGAGTGACTCCTTGACTAGTTTCTTGGGCCAGGTACAGAGTTCGCACTTGGCCCTTCTCTGATACCAGCTCTACATCTGGCATGTCAAATTGTGCCGGAAGCCTCACTCCCACACATAGCCCAGAGTGGACACTCACTCAAGGCTGGCCTATACTATGTATGCATGAGGGGACAGAGACACGAGGCAACGAGCCTACCAGCTCTAGGCCTGGCATTCTAGGAAGCACTTCAGGTAGGAAGACTAAAACTGCATATTCTTTCTGAGGATATGGCTAAAAGAACCACACACCAGTGAATTATTAAAGACACATTTCTAGCCCTGTGAGTGGCAGGGGCAGGATACACAGTCCCCAGGTACAAGGGTCAGCCCAGCTCTCTCCAGAGACAGCGATGTGCAGTAGCTTTCCTGTCCACCTAAAGGGGCTTCAGGGGCCTACTCAACTAAAACAGCTGAACACACTGAGGTCCTTTTGACTCTGTGAGATGAGCTATCACTCTGCCCTGTACTCACATTCTCTGTGATCTGAACAAACTGCATGGCGAACATCCACTAACTTGTGTAGAGTTGGATGGCTGGGTGCTGATGCTTATGACAAGGGAATCTGCTTTCTTTCCACAACCCTGCAAAGCCAGAGGCTCTGCCACAGCTGGCTCTGGGCTCCACCCTGGCACTGCTGCTTCTGAGCTATTCGTAAATGCTTCCTAACTTTGCCCAGCCTCCAACGCTGCCTCTAAGATGGGAATCAAGGCACCTGCTTTGCAGTCCCTTGTGAGAATCAAGTGAGACCATGAGAGGAAAGGCCATCTGGTGGATTCTCAACTCATAGCCCCCCTTTTTCCACCTACAAGGTCCAAAACACAATGCAGACAAAGGCAGATAAACCAACAGGTGATGGTCTATGTAATGGAGTCACACAGGAATGCACCAGCTGGTCGCCCCTCCCCTGTAAAGTACAAGTACTTTTCCTGTTGCTGGGTGCCACCCGGCTCCCAGTGGTAGGAAACTTAACAGGTCTTCACATATTCCCATATTCTATGGTCCAGGACACACAGCTTCCTGGGGCATCTGCCCTGCAAACATTCTTCTGAGGTGAATAGGTGAGCAGGGGGTGGAAAAAGGAAAACCTGAGTGGGTGGGTGACAGAGCAAAGGGACAGGCCATGGCTGCGATGGCCTCACCATCCTAGCTCTCTACTCAATGGCTGGGGCAGGCTGAAGCTGCCTCTCAACGTTTCCCTTGAGCACCTCATTCATTACATAGTGATCAGTCTCAGGGTGCCAGACATGGTGGGTTTTATTTTTGCATTCCAGGAGCCCATACCTAAGAAGGCTAGCCCGTGCCCTGACCCAGAAAAGCACATCTCAATATGGAGAAGCAAGTAGCTTAAATAGAAATAACTGATTAGGAGCTTCAGAGCTGTCTGTGGGGAGTGGGGAGAATGACCAAATAATGTGTTGGGGCTTGAGGAATGTAGCCTGGGTAACCAAGGAACTTTTCTCCATGATGCCTGCAGAACCATGAAGGTGCTATCCCTACTCTCCCATCCCCTCTGCTCTGGGCCATCTTAAACTCCCATAGTGACCTACCATCGCCTGGTGGGGGATTTCTCCCTCCTGGACTTTATCCATCTTCCTTCTTGAAAGACAAAACCAGCCCCAGCCCCCAACCTTCACACCACCTCCAGATTCCTGAAGAGCCCTGTGCTGGAAGAGACATTCTCTCAATCATCTAGAACTTTCTGAGGGACAACCTGAACATCTTTTATCTAAAACACTCGGGACCAGCAGCACTGTTAGTGTCTCTGTGTGTAAACATGTATATGTGGAAGAGGTCTATGATGATATTGTGTCCCCCAATATATTGTGCACCCTAATAAACTTATCTGGGGTCAGAGGACAGAACAGCCACTAGACAGACATAGAGCCAGAAAATGGTGGCACATACACCTTTAATCCTATCACTTGGGAGGCAGAGGTCCATCCTGATCTCTGTGAGTTCAAGGCCACACTGGAAACTGCCAGGCATGGTGACTCATGCCTTTAATCCCAGGAAGTGATGGCAGGAAGCAGAAAGGTATATAAGGCATAAGGACCAGGAACTAGGGTTGTTAAGCTTTTAGGCTTTTAGCAACAGTTCAGCTGAGATCGATTCAGGTGAGGACTCAGAGGCTTCCAGTTTGAGGAAACAGGCACAGCTGAGAAGTTGGCAAGGTTAGGTTGGATGTGGCTTGTTCTGTTTCTCTGATCTTCCAGCGTTCACCCCAATATCTGGCTCCGTGATTTTTTATTTAATAAGACCTTTTAAGATTCATGCTACAGAGATCAGGGAACAACTTCGGGAAGTTGATTGTCTCCTTTCATTGTGTGGGTCCCAAACCTTAAACTCAGGTTGTCTGTCATGGTAGCAAGCATCTTTCCCTGCTCAGCTATCTTGCCAGCCATTATACAACATTTGTAATGCACTGCTTTTTGACTGGCTGCCACATGTTGGTCAGGTAATGCTGATACTCTGCTCAAAATTTCAGATTCTAGAACACTTTGGATTTTGGATTTAAGCTAAGGGATACTTATGTGGCCAATGACCTGCTTGACATGTCTGTTCTTTAAAGATTGGGAAGAATCCAATGCACCCATTCACACATCTCTAAAACTACTGGGATAGAAGAGATGCCCCATAAATAGTGACTAAGAGGCCGATGGGTAGGTGATATTAGGGAGCATAGGGTGGCCCTTCTACAATAGTGACATCTAGGGAGGCTGCCTTTTCTTTTGAAGGGCCAAAGTCACCTGCATGGACCTGCCCTTCCTAATCCTGTGAGATTCAACCCTAAGTGCAGATGGCCTGGCCTGTCCCTGTAGCAGCTCTCCCTAGCTATGAAGGTGACACAGGACACAGGATGTCTGGTCTCTGTGGCCCCAGATCCTACTCCTATGCCCTCGGCTTGTCTAGCCACTTCTCCTGG
Organism: Peromyscus melanophrys; assembly: GCA_902168415.1. Taxonomy (NCBI): domain Eukaryota; kingdom Metazoa; phylum Chordata; class Mammalia; order Rodentia; family Cricetidae; genus Peromyscus; species Peromyscus melanophrys. The sequence goes on along the minus strand of CABHPR010143899.1, from coordinate 6,818 downwards.
GGTTGAATTCTCCTTCAGACAGTAATGGGTTTGGACTGCCTGAGTCCATCCCCGAGAAACTAGGGAGGAAAAGGGGAGAAGAGAAGAAGGAAAAAGGGCATGGGGAGTCTCACCCAGACTGCCCAAAATTCCCATGGTAGGGCACTTCCCTGTCCATGCCTGCCTCAGTCAGAGCTCAACATCCACACAGACAGCTTCAATTCTGTTCTGATTTGGGGAGCCCCACCCCAGAGGCAGGTGGCTTGCTTTGGGCAAGCAGAACTTCAGTATATGATCGGCTGGATGGGTGCTGGCCCCAGGCAGGCACATCAGGCAGTTCGTTCTGCCTTTGTGCCTCTGCTGAGTGTCTGGGCCTGAGGATAAAGTCTGTGCAGACATATGCTCTTGGGGGTGTCCGCATGCACCGGCAGAGTGAGGATGGAAGCTCAGCTCTCCCTTCTGCGGGATGCTGATGGGGTGTGTCTTTGCCTCACTCAGCCTGGAACCTGAAACCCTTCAGGCTTCTCATAGCTTTTCCCACCCTTCTACCTGTGTCCCCCATTCCTGGCTCACCTCCTAATGAGGTACCACCTAGTACCTACTCCCCAGTGCCTCTTTGACCCTGGTGACTTACTAGGGCACCCCTGGTCATTAGCAAGGTTCATGGCCAGGGTAGCACTGAATAAATATTTATTGAATGTGAAACAATTTGACAAGTCCACACAACTTTGCTCAGTTAGATATTGGTGACTCCTTCTTTAATATGGACAAAAATCCGTTCTCTGGTCCCTTTGGAAGCCCTTCTGGACTGACATTCAAAGCAGTGCCACACACGCACACAGTAGCTCCATGGGTCCCTGTGATGCTAATTCCTGCCCCGTAACCAAGAGAGACAACTAAACGCCGAGAGGTTATACAAAGCTCCTGCCCCTTATCCTCTGACTTCTCCTTAGGGGAAAATTGCACCAGAATACATTTCCTCATCTGTATGTTAAAGCACGGTTATAATCCACCTATCATGATTGCAATTTTGGGAATCAAAACGCAGATCCAAAACAGCAGTATGAGCTACATTGTAGCCACATACATTATAATAAATTAAGTCAAAGAAAGACTTCTGCATTAACGGCTGCTCCATTTCTTTAATACCCTATAAGAATATTGAATCTTATCCTCCAAAGAACTCTGCTTCCCCCACCTGCTGCCCTGGCCGCTGCATCACTATTGCCCTCTGCCTATAAGAGGAAGTGATGGACCCTGCTGCCCAGGGACAGGGGGACCATACAGCTGGAACAGTGACTGTATATGGCTTGTACAATGGGTTCAAAGCCACCCTGGGCCATAGAGAGATTGTCAGATATTCCTGGTTATGGGCCTGTAGAAGTTTCTGGAAAGAATCAGGCAGAGTGGGCACTTTTCTGGCCACAGTGACAAATCCTTGACATGAGCAACTTGAGGGAGGAAAGCTTTTGTTTTTGTTCATACTTCAGGAAATACAGTTCATCGTGGTGGGGAGGTTTGCTGCACTCAGGGGCTGTGGGAGCTTGCAGTGTGCAGCCTGCACAGGAGAGCAGAGAGCTTAGGCCAGAATCACAAGTGGATAGCCCCTTCAGGACCTTCTTTCAGCTACTGATGCTCCCTGGACCATGGTCCCCAGCCTCCAGAAATAGTGCTGGGGACCAAGTGTCAGGACACATGAGCCTGGGAGGACATTTCACATCCAAACATAACAAGGCTGACTGGGGATGGTTGAACACACAGTGAACATGGGCAGGGAGATGAAGGGGACTTGTGACTTGAATGTGTACTTGAATGACACAGCCCAAGTCCATTCCCATCCCAGGACTTCTGACTGTACCTCTATAATATATAGGAGGTAGGACTCCCATCAAACAGAGAAAGGCCCTGCCCTGCAGAGCTAAATGTGCTAAATGTCTGCAACTTTGAAGCATTCCTACCCCATGATGTCATGCTCTCCAGCTTCTCCTGAGACCATCTCCCAAAGCTCAGTCCAGGAACAGGAACTTCCAGGTTCTTCCCACTGACCCCTTCCCCATACTCACTACCTGGCCACCCCCAGCCCACAGGCATCTGTCTGAATTTGCCGTCTCAGCTGAGCTGATTCCGGACGCCCTCTCCACCTCTAAAACCAGCCATAATAACCTCAGTTGAGCAAACAAGGCAGAAGCCTCCAGACTAATTCTCATAATTATGATGGGTTTATTATTTCAAAGTCAGCGATGATTGTGGGGTCAGGTACTCAGAGGAAGAGGGGAAGAAACATCCTTTCAAGTAAAAGCAGATCTCCCTTGATTCTGCTAGGGTACCAAATTGCATCCAGAGACACTCAGCCACAAACTCTGAACCTTAGTCAGATTTCAAAGAGGCCTGGGGAAGAAGAGCACTGATCAGAGAGGAAGATGCTACCCTCAGAGAACCAGGAAGTCCGAGGACCTTTTCCCAGGACTTGGTAGTGGGGCTGAGTGAGTGGATGGAGAAGCTTCCTCCCTGCTATGCTGGCCTGAGGGATCTTCCTCACTCACGACACTTTGCCTTCACCTGTCTGCTCCATGCTAAGATTATCTGACCACCTCCCCTTTGCCCTTCTGTGTGGCTCCTGTCACTGTGGCTGGCACCAAGCCTGACCTGGCCTCCCTGGTACCCAGGAACCATTTTCTGAACATTTCTGCACACTGCCACAGTGCTCTGGATTGCTCGCTAATTTTTATCACGTGGTTTGATTGCAGCCGACTTACCAAGAGGACCCCGTGGGTCTGCCCGTCTCATAATCACCGACAAAAACCAAGCAAAAGGCTGGCCCACAGAGTCGCTCAATAAACACATGTTGGCTGACCTTTCCATTGTGAAAGACACCACTGTTATCTCCTCCAGGGCTCTCTTCATAAAGCCTCTTCAAGGAGCAAGAAAGATCTAACCAAAACACTGAAAGCCCTTTAGACCTTCGGCCCCCAGCTTCTTGCAGGGTCTGCACCCCAGTGTTGGCTTCACCCCCCCTCTTCCTGTAACTCTTGAACAGATTCATTCAGCCAACAATGGGAATGTAGTATTCAAGACAGATGGGGTACTATCTACTACAAGTTATGGTCCACCTCTGATGGAGGGGTTGTCCAGGAGCACTACAGTGAATAGCAGAGGAGCATCTGGAATGTTCTAGACTGATCTGTGAATCTTAAAGTGAGATTTAGGGCATAGCAGACATGCTGCTAAATCCAACTTTCCCTTCCTACCACTAGTGTTCTATGGACAAATTTTTGAGCCTAGAATGCTTCTCAACTGGGTCCCATTCTGAGAATTCTTTTGTTGTTTGTTTTGCTACAAAAAATCTTAACTTTGTGGCTCAGGTTGGCCTTGAACTCCTGATCCTTCTGCCTCAGTCTAAGTGCTCACATGCTTGCCCCACCATGCTTGGCTTTCTCTCTTTGATTTGAATCTATTGTCACAGCATCCCTGCAGAGTAGAAAGTACCACTAACCCATTGCACAGATGAGGAAATTGAGGCACGCAAAGACTGAACAGCAAGTCACTGTGAGGGCGGAGCAAACTGAAATGACAGTCTCCAGACTCCTGACCCTAAGGCTGAGGGTGGTGAAAGACTCTGACCTGGGGATCATGAGTTAGAAATAATGGGCCATGAGCTCCAATATGCGAGGGCTGGGATGGGAGCTTTGTGATCTAGCATGGGAGCCTAGCTTAGAGAAGTGGGGGCTGGGCAGACTCAGATTTGAGACTCTCTGGAATTCAGTCTTGGTGTAGGAGAAAGACCACGTACCCACATAGGGATGCTGCCCCAGGGAAAAGAGTGAGGAGCAGAGTCTTGCCCACAGAGGGGCTGTCCCTCTGCAGATGGGAACCCTGGGTGTACCGGCCACTCTTCTCTTTTGTTACTGATCTTTGCTCCCACACACTCATACCATATCTCACCCTGCTGTGAGCCTTTCATTACAAGGAAGCAAATCAGAGAGAGAGTGTGCCACGCCCAGCATTCCACCCTGGCCACATCTAGAGATTAAGGGAAGGTTGAGGGTAAAAACATGAGGTTTTATTTATTTACTTACTTATTTATTTTTAAGAACAAGAAATAAATTGGATAACCACTCACGCTCGTGATGACAAGCTCAGAGGCTAGTAGGAGGGGTGTGTCTGAGGCCTGGCACTTCTCCTTGGGGAATCACTTGGAAAACACATGCCATTTGGTGCAATCTGCTCAGCTTCAAAGGCGAAGCGAATCCTTTCAGGGGTCAAGGACCAATGTGAGGCAGGTAAAAACAATACTTCACTCACCCAGCCCTGCTGGGCCAGCATGCTGCTCAGCCACGTG
>CABHPR010143898.1:0-29521 GCA_902168415.1 Peromyscus melanophrys | reverse complement strand
ACACACACACACACACAAATACAACCTGCTGAACTTTGTATTAGATAGTCAATTGGGAAGCTTGTTCTCATGAGAGGCTAATTCTTCCTCTCTTTGCAGGCATTAGTCATTAATTACCTATAGTTCTCTGAGTAAGGGTGGAACAGTGAGGATGAACAGTAAGCAGTGTCAATAACTAAATCAGTCTCATTGAGTGAGCACTATGTTATTACATTCTAGGTTCCCTCCGTCTCAGAATTTGTGATTAGTTCATTATGATTCACTGCACTTTATATGGGGGCAAGACAGTTGTGGTGGATTAAACAGTAGAGTTGTCCTTCGGTGCCCTTCTTATGGTTAACCATTTCAGGTGGTTGTGAATAAGAGATAAAGAGATCAACAGATGGGGCATTTTCACAAATTCATTTTTGTGATTACAGTTCTCTATACTTTATGAGAAACCTAGTATTTATTTTCTACTTAATATCTGAAGTAAACCATCCAGACTATAGGTATAGTTGTTATGTGTCACTTATATTTATTTTGTAGGATATAATGGCATGTGTTATATATCATGAAACAGTGGGAGTTTTGTTTTTAAGGTGCCTTGAGTGAGGATACAGCAACTTATGAATAGCTCACATTTACTAAAATGGCCTACATTTGATGTTTTAGACATATTACCATCTTCCCATGAAGAAACCCCATGAAGCCATGGACAAGAGTGGTGGGGGAGCTGCTGCTGAAGCATGGACAGCAGTATGGGGCTATCTGCTGCATTGTTGATGTGTGCCCTCTAGACCTACTGTCTAATCCATGATCTATGCTTCTATCGTACACCTAATTGCATCTCTCCTCATACTTGACCTGTGCCCTTTTGAATATACTTAAAGCCAGCTCATATAGTATTTCCTGGATGCATATGATTCAGTGAATCACTTCCAGGTGCCGTACCTGAACCAAAGCCCACAGTCAAGAATCTGATTTAGATATGCTATATAATTTTCTGCTGCAGATGGCATGGCCTTGCTCCAGAAATATAAGGGCCTACATTTTGATTTAAAGACTCACCATAATTTACATATATTGTTCTCTAACTACAAAGTACCTAGGAATAAAAGCATACATAGCAACATGGTTCAAGCGGTATGACTATAGCAATCAATTTGGGCCTTGTGTACAGTTGGAAGCCAGAAAGTTATCACATGTTACCCAGCAATCGGGTTTAAATGTTATTCACAGGTATAGAATGGGCTGCCTTCCAATCCTGAATATTTTCTTTTTTTTTTAATTTTCAAGATTAGAATATAAATACCTCATTTCTCCATTCCCTTTTCTCGCTCCCTCCCACACACCCCTTATTCTATATCAAGTTCATGTTCTTGTTTTAAATGTTGTTACACATATATTGTGGTGGTTTGAAAGAAACTGGCCCCCATAGGGAGTGGCACTAGCAGGAGGAGTGGCCTTTTGTTGGAGGAAGTGTGTCACTGTGGAGGTGGCTTTGAGGTCTCTTGTTCTCAAGCCTTTCTCAGTGGGACAGTCAAGTCGACTAACTGTTGCCATCAGAATGCAGCATTCTCAGCTCCAGCACCACGTCTGCCTGCCTGCTGTCATGCTCCTCTTAATGATCATAAAGGACTGGACCTCTGAACCTGTAAGCAAGTCACCCTCAAATATTTTCCCTATAAGAATTGCCATGGTCATGGTTTCTTGTCACAGCAATGAAAACCCTAACTAAGACATATATGTATGTGAGTACACACACACACACACACACACACACACACACACACACAAAAACTACATCCAAGAAATCTCACAAACATGACTCCTTAAACATGACCTAGCTAAATTGAAACACTAATGACATGCTAACATGGAATGGGAAGTTGCAAGATGCCCCAACCTTAGAAAAAGGAATGCAAGATGATAAGGAATGGTGTGACTAGGAGAAATAGTCCTCCCAGGGAAGAATGCATCAGTTTCTATATCTTTTTTTTAACATTTTTATTGACTTTTTGTTGATTTTGCATCATGAATCCTGATGCCACTCATCTCCCATCCCCTTGCTTCAGCCCTCTGTCCTGGCAACCTTCCCTTCCATACAAAACAAAATTTAAAGTACAGCCAAAAACCAAAATACAAAAACAAAAATTTAAAAAAAAGAAAAGAAAAGAAAAGAAAAACAAATGTCGGTGTGGAAGCCGTAGTCTGGTGGCCCAGTGAGTCACACAGTATATCCCTTAGTTGATACATCTTTACTTGTAAGTGTTCATTGCAATGGATTCTTGCTCTGGCTCGATGCCTCTGGATTCTGCTACTCTAGTGATACTGGGCATGCATTGGGGCTCCTCCTGGATTCTGTTGTTGCTCTGTGTCATGGAGATCCTGTAGCTTTAGTTCTGCAGGTCTTGGCCCTTCACATGCTCCAGGAGTTCATAGATGAGGTAGATGTTGGGGTGGGCCAACTCCTAGCCTATTTCTGGCCCTGGGTTGTAGCTGGCTTGGTCAGTCTGCCAGCTTTCCCTAATTGTCACTACCTCCAACGCTACCCTAGCTAGCACACCCAATGTAGCAGACATCAAGGAGCAGGGCCAGTTCTTCTGCCCTCATGCACTAGGTCCAGCTCACCCACATTCACAATCCTGGGGCCAGCTCTATTGTTTTGGCCAGGTGATGTGTATGGCCCACTCTCCTGATTGCTGCAATTGGTGAGGGGCAAGATCAACTCTCCTGCTCTCGTGAGACTAGGACCAGCTCTCCGATTTGCTGCAGGTGGCAAGCTGTTGGGGGGTGTTCTTGTCCTCACGCATGCTACCACATGGCAGATAAGGGGTGAGGCAGTATCAGCTCTCCTGCTCTCATGACCTCTGGCCAGCTCACCTGGACCCCTGCCAAGAGGGTCAGCTCTATTCTGCTGCCCCGGTCAGGGTTAGCTCTACTTTACCACCCAGGAAAGGTGCAGGGCCTGCTCTTCTGAGTGCTGCAGCTGTTGAAGGACAGGGCCAGTTCTTCCTAGTGCTGCAGCCAGTGAGGAGCAGGGCCAGTTCTGTACAGCCCTGCCCTCATTGCTTTCAGTGGCAACAGGAGTCACAGACCTCATCACAGACCATGGCTGCAGCAGGATCATGGACCCAGACTTGGCTCCGGGCAGCAGCCCAGGCCCAGGCAACACCGTGGTCTCAAGTGGCAGCACAGGCTACTCAGATCTGTATGGCCCAGCAAAGGTTCATCCCATGGGCACTAAGATGTTCCTAGGTGGTGGCCCTGATCACTGATGTTTGTGTGCCCTTGGTGGAAATATAGGCTATGGATATACACACAGATGCCAGCTGTGGTTGGATCACGAACCCTGACTTGGTCCTTGGCAACAGCACAGGCCTGGATCTCACCATGGTTCCAGTTCATAGCACAAGTCACACAGACCTGTCATGACAATTTCTTATCCGGAGTATGAATATCAATACAAAATAATATGGTTATTATATGTCTTAATAAAAAATGGGAAATGCGCATGTATTCTTTATTTTTCATAGCATAGTATATCTAGCATCCTCATTTCTTCAGGTTATCTGTGCTTGGAATAAAAAAATCTCTAAATTTATAGTTACAGCGAAAATTTTAAGACTAACAAGATGAATATGTTCACTATCTAAACTCTCATAAAGTATCGTTTAATCTTTTCACTACTATGACTACTGTATCCTCTGAACATTAAGAATATTTCAGATCCCTTTGTTTTTGAAGGATTTGATTTTCCCTGTTATTGATTGTATTGTTGCCGTATCTCCACAAATGTGACGGCATGAAACAGCAGACGTTGGTACTTGTAAAATTCTCTGAAGTCAGCTTTTCTTCCCTGTGCAGCTGTGATCATTGGGCTGGTGAATGGAAGCAGAGGCATTGGGGGCTCAAGGTTGTCCAATCTCAACGAGTTATTAGACGCTGTCTTCCTTCTTATAATCTAAGATTGTAAATGAAGAACTCTGTTCTCCCTCCGGCCTGTGGCAAGACAACTCCCTGAATTTCTACATTTGGCTTTTTCAGAAATGAAAACAAATCCTACAGTTCCTTCTTCAGATTTGGCAAGGGAAATAAAATGTATAGAATACCAGTAGTACAACACAGTCTTGTGCTTCTAAGTACTTATACCAGGTCAACCTCCCTATATTCTGCTAGGAGGAAAATCATGGGTAACTCAAGGAAAGATGGCGGCAGAAGCCTGTCAGACAACTACAGCAGATGTGAATAATGGACACTATGTTTGAAATTAAAATATAATTACATAATTTCTCCTTTTCATCCCTCCAACTCTTCCCATGTATGCCCTCCGCATTTTCTTTCTAATTCATGTCTACTATTTCTTTTACTATTGTCATATACAGGTGTGTGTGTGTGGGTGTGTGTATGTATTCCTAGATAAATAAATTGTACTTGCTCAAACTATATAATGTTAGTTATATGCATGTATTCTCGGGGCTAACGTTTTTGGTGTTGAATAGCCAACTGGGGGGCTTTTTCCTGGGGGAGACTTTATTTCACTTACACATGCTTTAGTTGCCTGTAGATCTTTGTGTAAGATTGAAGTCCCCTGAGATATCTCCCTTTCACATTTGCATGTCTGTTTGCATAGACTTTGTATAGGTCTTAACTTAGATTAACATGCTAATGAGATTTAAGGGGTATAATGGCTGTAGCATCTCAGATATTTCTAGGAGACTCAGTCTCACAGGAAATTCTCTGTTCCTCTGGCACTTACAATCTTTATTCTCCTTCTTTCACTATGATCCCTGAGCCTTAGGTTTCAAAATTGTGTTATGGTGGTTGTTATGGTACATAGGCATCATAGCATGGTAGAACAATTGGTTGCTTTCCTCCTTGAGAAAATTGCCTGTAACTTCCTTGTACCATGATAGCTAGTTCTTCAGGCGTACTTCCAGCTCAGATCTGCAAGGATCTGATGGATACTATCTTAGTTGCTCACTCTCTACAGCAAAATTTTCTTTCTGAGTACTCCCACATTTTCTATTTCTTTCTATTTATCTGCTTGAAATAAAATTGTGTTATAAATATAACATTTTACTTTGATTTCCTGATGAGTGAATATATAATGCATATATTTGGTAACAGAATTGTAGCAGAAGTAAGCTTTATTTTTGTGGAAATATAATGTTAATGCATGCAATATCTAACTTATTATGCAGAGAAGGGATTCTCATACTTAGTTACAGGGTATTTATATGCATGTTTGTATAATCCTTGAAACTTTTGAAGCATCAGAAACTATTGGTTTGATTTTCTCTTTCTAACCAAACAGAGGAAATAGAAGCTTCTACCTGAAAATTTTGAGTGCCTAAGTGTTGTGTGAACTTTTACTGAGGAGTAATGAACAAATATCTATTTACCCAAGAGAGAGTGCTAATGATGGGCTGAAGAAGTAAACTACTCAAGTCTATCTTCATTAATCAATGATTTTAATTAGGGTTACTTAAATGAAAGTTTCTATGGAGTTATTTATGGCAACTTAAAAGAAACTACACAATAGAAGGAAAAAAATCACTACCCTTTTTGTGTCTTAGCAACTTTTAAATGTCTACACATCCTTGGAGAGAGGTATGGTCTTAGGGACCACTCCCTTGCCCAGTGGAGAAAAATTAATTCTCTCAATCTTATTCAGATTTTTTTTAGGTAATCACAGTTACCAAGTGTCTAAAAAGGCATGGGCACGTTATATTCCAAGGACAGTATCCCACAATAACTATCAATCACTGTGTCCTATGAGTTTTTATAATGCTATATTGTGGAATTAAGTCAAATTTTGATGAGATGTACAACTCAATACAAAATTTCAAAGGTAGTATAAATCTCTAACCCACTCTAACCTGACCCTGATACCCACTTATATTCATTGTAGCAAAGAAGTCATGTTCTCTTTCATCTTTGAATATGCATTGAAATATGGTCCTTAATTCTTCAATTTTTGCATAGTTCCCATAGTTAAGTCCTGTGTAATAAAGTAATGACTCATAGATCCTTGCCTGGGAGTACTATGAAAATTACTGTAGAAAGATAAATTTGTGAATCCTTCTACCTTCCTAATTTCATATATATATATATATATGGTAGTGTGTAATAGGTTTAAAAGTGGCTTCAGCCTACAGACTGGGTAAGAGATTGTACCTTCATTTTCTCAAGCTCTTCAGGCTTCTGATCATTAACTTTAGATTGCTGCTGTTCCCCTAACAAACTCAATGCATTAAAACATCACACACTTATTCCTTGAGGATCCCAGGGGCCAGAATTCTGGAGGCAGTTTAATTAGTGGAAAGTAATGTTCCTGCCAGGCCTGCTCCCTCTGGGAGTTTTAGCAGAACAACTCCTTTCTTGACTTTCACAGCTTCATTCAATGTTACAGGTTTGTGGCCTTTATTCTATTTTAACAACTGTGTATACTAGTTTCTACCAAAGTTCTATGTGCTTTCTGTGTTCTCTAGTCACATGTTCTACTTCTTTCACTGCTTTGCATGTTTTTTGTTATATTTGGATGACTTGAGACCCATTATCCATTACACTAATTCATTTAAATATATTTTATTTTGGGCACTTTTTTTTTTTTATTTCACCTCTATATTGCTTGGGGAATGTCTGTCTATAACTAGACACCTCGGTGGATGTGTATGAATAGGAAACCCTTTTTTAATTGGCATTTTCCTCACTTCTTTTCATCCAGCCATTGCTTGGCTTCTATCATTTAGTATGTATTACATACATTGCTAACATGTAGGCTTGGTAGGTAATAATATTTTCCACTGTTACTTTTATGGAGAAGGGGCAACTGTTACAGAACATTTAAACAATAATGAGGTATTTCTTTCTCCTATATTTTTGGGCAAACAGTGTTCTCAGAGTTCTTGTATTGAGACATGATCAAGAAAAGAGTTTTTTTACATACTTATCTAAATTCATAAAGCTTTTTTCTAGTGCACTATAGTTCTGGTATATTTACTTCAAGTGGGGTATACTCTTAAAGCAAATCGACATTGGTAGGATTGTCAGTGCTATGCTTGAATTTTAGGACATCCTGTATATGTTTCAGACATTTGATAAGCTATATGCTTAGTATATGTGGAGAAGTCAACAGTTTTATACATTTGTTTTGATTATTTGTCAAATTCAAGGAAACTCTAGCAAAGGAATACGAATGGGTTAATAAGATAGCATTCTGAGGCTTAGAGCTTCTCATTTCAATGGGCAGTTTCCTCTTTCAAGAATTCTAATTAGTCATTTTGTTTATCCAAACTAAAAACAAAATATCAAAAAGTTTTTCTCAGGAGCTTCATTGCCACATTCGTGTGTTCTCAATGATTGATCTAAAAACAATAAGTTATAATGGGATTTTTTACATGAGGGACTACTACTCTGAGTTCAGAATATTTTATGTTGCCAATAGTAAATTCAGAGAGGCAATCACAATATAATATATTTGTTTAAATGTGCAGTGGAACTTCCTCTTGGAATAATATTGTCTGCTAATGAAACAGGCTCATGAAAGTTGTCTATCTTATAAATGCAAGAGGGACCTATTTTCAAGTGTTAACAGCCTGGCTATAATATAGATGATATAGGTAACATATGAACAAACTTGTACATCTTTAAAATTTTGCTTTTTTTGCAGGAGGCCAAGGGAGTATACAGCAGATGATAACTAATATTTAACATGTTGACCCACCAGAAGGGGAGTCCCACTTGGCAAAGCTGTGGAGTTATTGACTGTAAATGACAAGTTGCTCCTGTACGTAATTTTTCTTATGTCCCACTTATTTTCTTCCCCAATAGCAGCTAAGGCTATTTTCCCCACTGCTTGTGTGTTTATCTCATAAAAATATTCCATCTTTGGACACACACATACATCTGTGGATGGTCAGGAAGATGATTTCTGTTTAAGCTGTATAATTCTGATGATTAGAAATAATATTGGAATATTTTTTATAACTGGTACAGAAAAGCCATAGTATTTTAAGTCACAAAGACAGCTAATTTTAGACTTCAGAACATATTCAAAGCAAACTAGTTGTCCCTGGAGACAAATACACAAGGATGAATTTCCAAATGTTGTTCTTGCTACATCAAGGTCAGAACTGATGCAACTTTGGTAGATACAACCGTCTGCAATATTTCTCTTTCTGCACGTACCCAACTATTGCTATTTTTAAGTCCTGAATTTCAAAGTCATTTTCTGTCTGGGAATACTGACCATTTAGGCTACGTGCTTGGCCAAGGGTTACTTACTGGCCACTCAGCACGACCTTCGTAGTCTGAGAAAAACTGTGTGACTTATCATGTTTATTATGGGAATGGGTCAGACCCTGAAAATGTTACATATAATAGTCCTAAAACCTGAGAAAAAAGATACTAAAACGGAGCTAAAAACAGTTCCTAGTTGTCTCTTTCAAGTTAGTGGCAGCCTGCGTGTTTGAATCACTATGGCGGGTTCCTGGCGTGCGTGCTCAACCTGCAGTATGGCGGGAATGAGGCGTCTGCCAGTGGCACATTAAACTGCGTGGTGGATTTAGCCTTCTCTAGTACAAAACAAAAAAAGAGGTTTCTGGGCTACACGCTGCTTTGATAGAAGCATAGACCCACAAAGGCTCCCAGAACTGGTGGTAAACGTATCACCGCCATGTTGGGAAGCTGAGGTGGGCGGAGCCAGCAGCCATAGAGCCGTTTCAGTCTTAGAATGCTGCAGTTTAAAACAATTGATTCACGATAAGACAGATTCAGATGGAACAAGACTTTAAATGCTTTAAAATGTGTGTAAAAGTGTACGTAGGCTTCAAAGAGAGATAAAAAGGAATATATACAGTTATATAAAGAAATAGTTTTGAAAAATGAAGTCTTTAAAGAGACAGTAAAGGTAGTATAAAATATAAGCCACATAAAGATGGATATCACACAGAGAATCTGGATTGTGTTGTCTTTGGGATTCTTAACTGCAGAGAGATATTTGATTGTAAAGGAAGCTGAGTTAAACCAATATGTATATTTTAAAGATACCATGACTTCAAAATTTGGATGTAAAGATATGTTGCTTTGGAAAGGAAGCTCTGCTTTTGTTCCCAAAGAAAGCCAGAGGCTATGGATTTGTTCCAGATTAAGATACATCAGGTTTGACCAGCCAAGACCACCTGAAAGGTCTCCGATGACACCATGGTTCAGATGATCCAACATCCAGAACCGTTTCAAGGCAACTGGCTCAGACAATACACTCTCACGGACTACTTCATAATTCTAAAATTTTCTTTGTGTCCCCATAAGATACAGCGCCCCCCTCCAGCAGGAAGTAGTAAGAGAAGCTATGCCCAAATTCCCAAATTATATGTAATTTTACTATGTTAATGTTAAAATCTTCCTTTTTGAAAAAAAAGAAGAGGGGAAGTGCTGTGGGATGGTCTGTATGTCAAACATGTTGCTTATTGGTCAATGAATAAAACACTGATTGGCCAGTGGTCAGGGCAGGAAGAAGTATAGGCGGGACAAGGAAGAGAGAATTCTGGGAAGTGGAAGGCTGAGGAGACACTGCCAGCCGCCACCATGACAGACAGCATGTAAAGATGCCGGTAAGCCACAAGCCATGTGGCAAGGTATAGATTTATAGAAATGGATTAATTTAAGATATAAGAACAGTTAGCAAGAAGCCTGTCACGGCCATACAGTTTGTAAACAAACAAACAAACAAAATAGTCCGAGTTTGGCTATGACAGGAGAAGGAGAAATGAGAGAGTGTATGAGTGAATGTGTGTGTGTGTGTGTGTGTGTGTGTGTGTGTGTGTGTGTGTGTGCTGAAAGAGAGATGTAGCTGAATACGAAGAAGAGAGAGAATATGGTGATAGAGCGAGTGAGTGAGAGAATGATTGAGTAGGGAGTGAATGAATAATGTAGAAGAGGTGTGAGAGTGTGTGTATGAGCATGAGAGAGCTGTTGTGAAAAGAGCTGTACAGTGTGAGGGAGTGTGTGTTAGCATGTGAGTGTGCAGAAGAGGTGATGTGAGATAGTGACTGAATGAGAGAATGAATGAGTAAAGAGTTAATAAATGATGCAATAATATGTCAAGGAATGTAGCAGAGTAGAGAGAAGAAATGTGTGTAGAAGGGAGATGTGGTGCTATGTAAAAAAGAGATGTTAAGGAAAATGAAGCTGTATAGAAAGCTGCAAAAGAGGTGTGTGGCTGTGTAGAGAATGTATGGCGCATGTAACAATGAAGATGTATCATGTATGTGGAGACAGAGAGATTTTCAAAGAAAGAGATATTTTTAAGATGAAGTAAAAGAGAAAGCATCAAAAACCATGTCTGTTTTCTTATTTACCTGTCAGATAGATAGAATCTTGTTTCTAAATACCCTCTGATAAAAAAAGTTTCCTAAAGTCCTGCTATCCTGAGGTAATCTATTCATAACCCTGAAACAGTACTGGAGAGCTGGTCTCCCTTGAACTGCGTTACATTTTTATATATTTTTGTACACATGAACCATTTGTTCTGATTACCCCTGTCCTCTACCCACTCCTCCCTTTTCAATATTCATATTTTCTTTTGCTTGTTTTGATATCAAATGAAGTAGGGCCATTATTTGAAACAGATTTGGGGTTATCCAATCAGGTTTAGTTGGCTCACAGTAGTGGCTTAAATCATAATAATAGCTCCTCAGTTCAAATGATCTGCCAATGGTCCTGTGTTCAATGTTTAGAGATAGTTAAAAGGGCCTCTTGATATCTCCCTGTAGTTGATTGTTGACGGTTGTGTTTGTTTCCTGGCATAGTTTTGGCAAGACTAATTGCATTGAGTTCATGATTAGAATGTTTGTATTATACTCAGAGGAATGCATTTCATATCCCTTATTCCTAAATTCAGGCTTTTGACATTCTTTATACCCTCTCTTCCATATTGTTCTCTGAACCTTAAAGAATGTGATATTCATGTCATCTTTATGGGTTGAGTATGCTACCTTGACTAGTTCTCAGCACCTTTAGCAGTCACACGTTGTTATATTCACTATCTTTTACAGCCACTAAGAAATGTTTCTATGATTAAGTCTGAATGAATGTGTTATTTTCTGTGTGGTTAAACATTAATAATGTAAAGGTAGTTTGACATAATGACAATTTAGATAGACAGTATTAGCAAGCTACTTACTAGAGCCTAAACTTCCCCAGATGTTTTTACATTACCAGTAGTGCATTCCTTTTTTGACACAAGCCTAAATACCAAGTTGAGAGTGATTGGGTACCTCCATAACATTCATGCTATGATTTCACATTTGACTATATCTTTCCTGGCAGATTTGTACTATAGTTAGGAGACTTATAGAGAACTGTGATACTGGGAACAAAAACAATGAAGTGAAAGAACAGGGGAGAAGACAGGAAGGAGTAAAGTTAACCCACCTGAAGGTTATATGAAAAACTCATATAAAAATGTCCTATGTTATAACTCAATTAAACATAACTACCAGCCAAATTATACAAGCTTTCATAATTTTACTTAGCTGCTCACCAGAACTAAAGGATAATAGCCTCTTGGAGAAGACACAACATAAGTTGATTGTAAGCTACAGAGAAAGCAAGCTGAATATTTCCTCCCTACTCTCTAACTATCACAGTGCTGGGGATTCTACACAGAATATGGGGAAGGAAATGTCGGTAATGCTCTTAGCAGTTTTAAACTCTTTTTACACAGATTTGATTTTAAAACCATTTTATAGCTTCAGGAAAAGGATTCTGTGTGTTATAGTAGAAATAATTCACCAATGATAATAAAATAACATTTTACCTGCTAGATATTGGTTGGTAAATAATATTATATTTTGCAGAAACAGTGAATTACTATCTGTTCAATTAACATGTTGCCTCTTGTAGTTTAAAACTCACACTGAATCTAAAGCTATCCAAAGTTAATGGTAACCGTACTCATTTTAATATTTAGATTTTATTTTTAATAGATGTTTCAAGAATATTTTACTGTCAATGGTAGCTTATTATGATGGAGAAATAATTAATAGCATGTGGAATTTATAAAGAAAATATGAGTTTTTGGAGGCCTAAAAGTAAAAATAATAATAAAAAGAAACTTTATGTATTATTTAATGATGTCAAGTAACCCATTAGCTACAAGTATTTCAGAAAAAAAGGATGTGCTATAGGCCTTTTTCAAGGCTCAGTAAGATGTGTGGAGTACTCTTTAAAGTTAAAAGAAAGATTTGGTATCAGAATTTTTTATCA
Organism: Peromyscus melanophrys; assembly: GCA_902168415.1. NCBI lineage: Eukaryota > Metazoa > Chordata > Mammalia > Rodentia > Cricetidae > Peromyscus > Peromyscus melanophrys. The sequence goes on along the minus strand of CABHPR010143898.1, from coordinate 17,266 downwards.
TAAGTTTTCAGAGCTACCAAAGACATAGTGCATTTTTAGTTTTTTTTTATTTCTTTAAAAGTCCCGAATTTCTATGTAATAAAGAAACACAATAATTTTCTTGAAAATCTAATTCCTGGATGATGCATAATATTGTAGCAATTTCTTGGTAAATAAGCATCACTTTATTTGCTTTTTACAGGCGATAATATAATTATGTCAAGTGTTTGGTAAAACGTATTTAAAGGTTTCTGTGTCAAATTACTCTCCTTTATTTTCTTAAACTAGTCTTATGCTGGCAGAGTACTTGGCTTTGCTTCTTTACTGCAATAGATTGTAAAATCATACTCGATGTGTTTATTCTACATTGTTTTCACGTATGGTCTGACATTTTTCAGAAACCTCTGGTAATTGTAATTTTCTTCTCTTTACCTGGTACACAATATCTTTTGCTATTTTTTTTCACTTAGAGGAAGGACTGTTCTCTGTCTCCATAACTGAATCTATTGATGTGACTGTGTATGCTGGCCTCTATGGTAAATGGTAGACAAGTAAAATTACTGCTAAAACACAATGTACATTACTCAGGTGGAATCTTCATTTTTAGAGCAAGGAGGCACTTGGTAATAGTGTAACACAGAGCTGCAGTTGAGAACTCAACTTTCCCGTCTAAACAGTTCCTTTGAGGGCTCACACTATGTTTTGACATCATTTTTAAAGAAACCTGGGGAACCTGTTGATAAATATATTTCTGAGTGTGTGGAAATGGTAAAAGTGCATGGATTCTACTATGGGGCCTTACAAGTTTCTTTAAACTATTATTTTAAAAAATATTTTAAATCTCCGAGGAGTGTAATATGGTTTTAACTGTTCTCTGAAAAAAGGACTCAGCTTACAAAAATATTAACCATTAACTTTGCTGGAATGTTTTCTGTCTATAGCTGAGGCCTCTTACTTCTGTGGATTCTGTGCTTTTCAGTAAGCGTTTGATTGACCCTCTTTCCCAATAGTTTTTGTTGACTTTTGAATTAAAGAGAATTATTGAAAATGGGCATCAAAACACCAGGTATATGCACTGTAACGTACGTGGTTTATGATGGACAAAAGAGAGAGGTACAAGATTTGTTAAAGGTCTTGTCTATAGTAATTAGAAGGAACTTGCATCCCTACATTTTCACTTTCTTATTACTTGTTAATAACTTTATTGATATGTGGATCTACTTTTAATTCTATTTATTCTATAGTGAATGAGGATATATATATATATATATACATCTCTCTCTATATATATACATCTATATATACACACACATCTATATCTCCTAATATATATATATACATCTCTCTCTATATATATATACATCTATATATATATACACATCTATATCTCCTAAAATATTATATATATATATAAAATTTTGAAATGAAAAATATTTTCTCTTTGAAAAATATTTGAGAATGCTCTTGAGTTACTTTGAGATTATCACATTTGGAGAGTTGCTACTGTCACTACAGGTACAGGTCAAGCACCCTGCAATTTGCTAATGTATAGAATAGTAACTCATATGTAAGTACTATCTATTCCCAAATAGGCAGTGTTGAAATGGTGAAAATATAAAGAAATATTTTGAGTAACAATGGGGAAAACTTATCTGTGAAATGAGAGAACATCTCAAGAATGTTCTGGTGTTAGAGTTATAAAATTAAGGTAAAGGTGTGTGCTAATGTGTAGCATGAGTCTTAGAGAGTCTTTTTAATAAAATCAAACCTGGACCAGGTATTGGGGTGAACACTGGAAGGTCAGAGAGACAGAATAAGCCACGCCTACCTCACCTCGCCGGATCCTCAGCTGGTCTTGTTTCCTCAGACTGGAGGCCTCTGAGTCTTCATCCAGAATGGGTCTCAGCTGAACTGCTGCCAGAAGCCTGAAAGCTTAACCAGCCACATGCTTCTCCAGGCCAAATGCCTCTAATTTCTGGTCCTCACGCCTTATATACCTTTCTGCTTTCTACCACCACTCCCTGGGATTAAGGCTCGCTTTCTGGGATTAAAGGCTTGGGTCACCATGCCTGGCCATTTCCAAAGTGGCCTTGAACTCACAGAGATCCAGAGGGATTTCTGTCTCTGGAATGCTAGGATTAAAGGCGTATGCTACCACTGCCTAACCTCTGTTTAATATTGTGGCTGTTCCGTCTCTGACCCCAGATAAGTTTATTAAGGTACACAATATTTTGGGGAACACAATACCCCCACACTAACGTTGCCTGATTTCTTTGTTTACTTATAATGGCTGTTCACATTCCTCTGATATCCAGGCAAACTTTATTTATTAAAGCAAAAATAAAATATCACCACAAGAAAACTGACTTCACTATAAGTCAGTGGTGAGTCCAGAGAACAAAAGGTGTACCCTGTTAATTCAGCTCTTCCAGAAGGAAGAACAAAGAGTGTGATTTTGTAAGTGCTACTGCCACTGTGTCAAGATGACAGAATGCTTCCCAGTCTATTTTTCACATCTGAAATATTGAAAATATTTACTTAGAATATGAGAAGCATGTGGGAACTAGAATTTATACATTCTTTTTCTATTTCTTGTAATGTTTTATAACTAAGATATTCATTAGATCTATGATTCTTTTTTATTTTTGATTATAGACAATTCATATTTACAAGACCATAATCTGTTATTGAAACCAATGCCATCTGATACACTTCATGCAGAAGATTAAATAAGGATACCTGGAAAGGATACTTGATAACATATAGTCTAATAATGCAACAATTTCCTGTTGTGCAAAAATTATATTGTTGCCATTGCCTCTGATTAAGTAGTTTAAGATGTTCAATAGAAGGGGAGTTTGAAATAGCTTTGTTACAATATGACTGTAATTTCTAACTCTTACCTCAATGAGAATCCAAAACCTTTACTCATTGAGTTAGATATCAAGCCACAAGTTTTACATAGTTTTTTGATACAATTTCCTTTACTTTCCACAAATGTTCATTTTTAAAATGCCACAAATATTAATGACTTCCATAGGCTGCATCTATTTGAATCAAAATGCACCATCAGTTGTGTTCTCTCAGGCACAATGCATGACATTAATCTGTTTTGATACTTACTTCTTGATTTCTCTACTGTGATTTCATCATTTGAACTAGTGACTCCCATTAGAAGTGGATCTATAATTACTCCATGCTGAGAAAGATATTTATGCTGAGATAAAGTGAAGTAGACTCATGGTTTAACACACTAGATAGGAAGATTAATTCCCATAAATATCACTTACAACAGGCTGCCATTTGAATGTGGAATATATTCAAAGGCCAGATTTGTGTCAATTTATTCTAACTTACATTGTCACTAATAGGCATATTTTTAAGGGAAACAACACTGTGAAGTAGTTTAAGTGTGCAGCTGAAGTTATTAGCACATTCTTTTAAAATGTCCATGCTGTTGTTATCCAACATTTCTACAAAGATATTGGACCCATTTGCTTTCATATCTTACTTTACTTTCAAACATCTGCTATCCAGAAAAGTGAAAAACAAAAATAAAAATTTAAATAAATAAATAATAAATACATGAATAAATAAATAAATAAATATTGAAAGTGCTCAGTAACAAGTAAAAATAGTATTCTAGTTAGTCATTGTTTCTGTAATACATAAAATTTTGAAATGTAGTTGTTTCCGCCTCTGGCCCACAACATTCAGGGGTTTCTTGTGGAGAAACCCTAACTCACATCTTTTCACCTCAGAACATCTTCCTCAAAGGTTCTCTTTCTGCAGCACTGGGCATCTCTTCTCTCTTCGCACCTCTCTTGATTGGTCTTATATTTCTACATTCTAAAACTAGATAATATTCAGGTTTTCATTCTTGCAATTTAACCAAAAGGTCAGAAAACTGTTGACAATACTGCTCTAAACTTAGGAAATTTAGTAACTTTAAGGGCTTTTTCTGAGTCCCTGCTAGATACCAGTTAGATTATTTTCTATATAGTGCCTTGTTTTAATTTTGAAATAGTTTTAGGGTACCAAAACACTGCTACCCTAACTTTGTTGATGGAAAAAGCAGTTGTCATTATTAAGCTAATTTAATATATCTACCTAACAAGGTTAAAAGGTATTTAGACTGTTAGTAAAATATTTAAGGGTAGGCTTTTAAAGGAATTCCTGTATAAGATTAACACCTGAATCAATATGCTAAGTAAGGAAGATCCATCCTCACTAGTATGAGTTGGCTTCATCTGTCTTTGAAAATGGATCAGAACAGATAGATTAAGATAGAAAAAGTCCACTGTCTCTGTTCTATAGATCAGCCAACCACTTTCTGATTGTGAGTACTATGGTTTCTCATTTTAGGGACATTGAATTCCAAGATTTACGAAGAAATCCCCTAAATCTCCAGGCATGGAATTAGCCATTTGACATAGCATTAGCAATTATCTCATTGACATGGCTCCTTCTCACCATTTCATGTGAGGACTGAATTTTGCCATTGGCTTTTCTGTTTCCACCGTCAACAGCGTTTTCTCTTTTTCTAGAATCATGTAAGGTAAGTCCCATAGTCAATCTCTACATACTTTTAAAAGGTGTATTTTATTTTTATCTTATATACATGAGAATTTGCCTAGATGTGTATATGTGCATCTCATGCTTGTCTGGTACCCAAGGAGGAAAGAAGATGGTATCATATCCCAAGGAATGGGAGTTTTCAGCCATTTCTAAGTAATATGAGTAAGTGTCTCAAGCACTAAGCACCTCTCTAGTTTCACTCTCCTCCTTTTCCCCCATTATCTATATATCATTTTCTATCCATCCATCCATCCATCCATCCATGAATCATGTATTTCATTTGTGCTTGTTTCTCTTAAGAATTCTGACTAATCAGCCAGGCGTTGGTGGCGCACGCCTTTAATCCCAGCACTCGGGAGGCAGAGCCAGGCGGATCTCTGTGAGTTCGAGGCCAGCCTGGACTACCAAGTGAGCTCCAGGAAAGGCGCAAAGCTACACAGAGAAACCCTGTCTCGAAAAACCAAAAAAGAAAAAAAAGAAAAAGAAAAAAGAATTCTGACTAATCAAAATACCTAAGGGAACTACATAAGATCACATTTTCAATAAGAGTTAGAATAAACAGTGCCTTGGATTCAAGCAAATCAGAATAATTAAATTTAAAACCTATGGGCCAAAATCCTTACAAAATAAACTTTTGCTCAATTAAAAGTCTACCAGTGAAATATTCATTATCCAAAAATGTAATGACTTCTCTTCAATATAACTAAGGCATACTGTTGCACATTAACATGTAGCTCACTGGGACATGCCTTTTGAGACCCTAGCTTAGTGCCAAGACATCTCCCCTGTATATGCTGCATTCTGTTCACCAAGTTTCCCTGACTTCCTGGGAATTAAAGAGCCTGGCTGCAGTCTCTTGCTGTGACCTATACCTATCCTCAAAAAGATCTAAAATGTGGCTTTCCCTACTAATCTAGGCTCAAATTCTCTTCAGAGACCCCACTGTGCCATTGGTCTCAGCCCAGGAGTCTGAACTTTTCTTGGGGCTCCCACTATGCTGCTGTACTTCTGTCTCTTGGTGATGGGCTCCCACTATGCTGCTGTACTTCTGTCTCTTGGTGATGTTCATAATTCTAATAATGTACTTAGTATTCAGAAATCTACCACAGTATCTGCACGAACTTTATCCACTCGTGTAGATGCATCCCATCCAAATCCTAACACCCTCTACTTTTGTTTTACCTCTAATCTACTCCCACCACTTGCCATATCCCCCACAGGCCCTTTCCTGGGTTGCTGGCTATCTTGTTCTCCATATTTGTGGCGGTTTGAATAAAAATGCCCCCATGGGCACATATATTTGAATGCTTAGTCGTCAGGGAGTGGCACAACTTGAGAAAGATTCAAAGGTGTGGCCTTGTTTGAGGAAGTGTGTCAAGCTTTCAGGTTTCAATAGCTCAATCCAGGCCCATTGTTGCTCTCTCTTCCTGCAGGAGCTCTTCCTCTAGGGCTATGTCTTTCTGCTCACCATGATATTTCCCAACATGATGATAAAAGGCTAAATGTCTTAAACAGTAAGTAAATGCCAATTAAATACTTCTTTTTGTAATATTTTCTGTGGTCATAAAATTGCTTCACAGCAATAGAACACTGACTAAGACAATATTAAATATACAGAACAGAAGATTTGAACCTAAGACCCTTGTAAGAATAAGAAAACATTTCCCTTGTGCTGTTTCAAGTGATTGCTGGCACATAATAAACCATTTTGGCTTGAAATTCCTTTGTTTTTCCTATTGAAATTCATTTTATGTTCCTGTTTTAGGGGCAAGGATTTAATTTGTAGCTAAGGCTAGCTTGGAATAGCTATGTAGACTAAGATGACTCCAAATTCATGGCTCTTCTACCTCATTGTCCTAAGAGATAAGACAATCCAATGCACACTTGGGTGACAATTTCAAATACATTTTGTTGATCAAAATATGAATCATAAGCTGTGTGGCGGTGGTGAATGACTTTACTGCCAGCATTCCAGAGGCAAAAGAAGGTGGATCTCAGTTTGTGGTCACCCTAGCCTACCAAATGAGTCCCAGGACAGCCAGAGCTATTGCACAGAGTAGAAACCCTGTCTCAACAGCCCCTCAACAAAAACCAAAGTATGTATGTATTATGAATATCAGGGAAATGCTTAATGTAGATGTATTTTTATGTACACATGACCATGTCCTTATTTCAGTGATCGGTTATTATTCATAAAATGGAGATTAAAAATATCAATATGGACAATTATCCTCTGTAACTTAAATCAGATACAGACATTCTATATGCATGAGAAGAACAGGACACAATTTTAGGTACAAACTTTACTAAAGGGTGGAGTTCAGATGAACACATTTTATCATTCATTATAAACGTTACTCATTCTTTTGTCTCCATTTTGCTGACCTATTATCTATTATCAAAATACCCATTTTCCCCAGTTCACATCCTCTCTATAATCAGCAACCAAATTTATGTAAGCAGATATTGACTTCTCTGAAATGCTAAAGTGCAGGACTGTACACCAGAAGAGAATTTTGAGTTTGAATTTCCTACAGTGAGATGTCCTCCAGTGTCCTAAGTTCTGCCAAGATATAGCAGATGTGATCCATAATGCATTATATTAATGAAAATCCCAAAGTGTCAGCTTTTATATGAAGTTAAACCTAGGGTCTGCAGCTACATATAATCTTGGGAGGTATTGTCTTTGACTCCTTGGCTACCTGACTGTAATGAATGCAAGTCTGATATTGACCTGAAGAAAATCACTGAAGTGCCAATTGTACTGCAGCATTTTAATCAAATTTCCTCTTTAAGTGATATGGATTTTTAATTTGGAAAAGAAAAGCACCAGAATTTGACCAAAAGTAATAATGTTTTTTTCTTCAATTAGACTAATTAGGATATTTGCATCCTGAAGCCTTTTTTTTCTTTTTCCCAATAGCAAAGCTGTGTTATTGATGTATGAAGAAGGTCAGTGTTGAAAATGGCCTAGTGTGTTTAATATATGCATCAACATATTTAGGATTAGTGTCCATAGTTGAGAAGCTGAGAAAAGACCTCTTTTTGCTTTTTAAAATTTTTGTTTGTTTGTTTGCTTCTCTCTCTCTCTCCCTCTCTCTCTCTCTCTCTCTCTCTCTCTCTCTCTCTCTCTCTCTCTCCTCTCTTCCTTTCTTTGGGTGATTGTTCTTCTACTCTGATCACTTAGGGACATACAGATATTGAAAAAATTCATTAACAGTTTATGATGCTAAATTGTTGAACTTTATATAAATGATTTATATAAAAGACATAAAAAATGATTGTTTAGGGAATGTAATAAAATGTTTGATATTCAATAAAAATATATAAAAGAAAGGGATCTGATAAATGAGAACACATCTACTCTGGATTATATGCAAATGCTCTTTTGCTAAAATTAGCATGATATATTTCTTGCTTTCATATATTTCTGAATATATTGCATGGATTTTTATTTAAGAAAGTATAGAATAGAAAACCCCATATAATAATGTAGGGGTTTTACGGAGGTTTAATTAACATGTCCTAATAATAAGCTGACCCATCCCCATAATGAGAGTGAGTTCTACTTAGTAACTTCATTTCAAAGAGTTGAAGACAAGGAGGTAAATATACCATGGTGAAATCTGCACACACACACAAACACACACACACACACACACACACACACACACACACACACACACACTGCCTTGCCTTTGTGAAAGAGTCAAGATTAAGATCATCAGCGGCTGTTCACACTGACAGTGAAAATCTGAAGAGATGTAACAAAAGGACACATTATCTCTGTCCTCTTGATCTCCAAACCCATAGCAGTCATCTCACTAGGGGGTACACGACAGACAGGAAAATGTGAAATGGAAGGTTATCTGTAGCATTAAATCAGGAATCTTCAACAGGATAAAGTACATATTTAAAAATCAAATCTAAGAAAGAAATAAGAGTAGGTAATAACAAAATGTAACATTGTGGCCTTGGATTATACATGGTACCAGAAAATTAATCATTAGGAAAAACTTACTGAAATATTAATCCAAGTGTGAATTTAATCAAAATAATATGAATCGTCTAATGTCAAGATTTCAGTTATGACAAGTATTCCTCATTAATATCTGTAATATCAAGAAATCACTTTTACATGTCAAAGTAGAAAAGTACAAGAGAAATGAAAAGCCATGATAATTTTTAATCTTATATCCTCAGATTGCGTTTGGCTTTGCTTAGCATTGGTTTTTCTTCTATAGTTTTGACAAGCATATGAAATGCTCAAGTCAATTTTTGAGGTACCATCAATTGCAGACTATCTCCAGCACAATGATTAGAGTTATAATTTTATTTATTTCATTCTTTAAAAATATTTTTATGGCCGGGCAGTGGTGGTGCACGCCTTTAATCCCAGCACTCGGGAGGCAGAGCCAGGCGGATCTCTGTGAGTTCGAGGCCAGCCTGGGCTACCAAGTGAGTTCCAGGAAAGGCGCAAAGCTACACAGAGAAACTCTGTCTCGAAAAAAACACAAAAAAAATATTTTTATATTTTGAAATGAAAATATAATTACATCATTCCTCCCCACTCCGAGTACTCATCTATACCTACCCCTTGTTCTTTTTCAAATATATGGCCTCTCCTCTTCAGTTCCTGATATATATCTCTAAATACATAAATACATTGTATATATGTTTTCAGGGCTGACCATTTAGTGGTGAATAACCAACTGATTTGCTCCTCCCACAGGAATACTGTCTCTCCCCTTGCTAGTATTCCTTAGTTCAGGAAGTCTCAGCTATACACAAAGAACTATACTCTCTCTTAATATAAAGATTGTCCTTGACATTATTAAATAGTATTTTATGACATGAAAAAGATATAAATATGTTTGAAGTTTTACTAAGTAAAGACTTTTTGAATGAACTTATATATCATTCCTCTGCATTAGTGTTAGCTCAATTTCTTTCTTTTTTTTTTCAATTTGTTTTACATTTGGCCTTTGTGGCCTCATTTATTTTCTTTTCATTTTTCTTTATTAAGAAATTTTCTACTCATTCTACATACCACCCACAGATGCCCCATCCTCCCTCCTCCCACCGTCCAGCCCTCTCTCCCAAGCCACCCCACATCCCCACATCCCCCAAATCAAGGTCTCCCATGGGGAGGCAGCGGGAGTTCAGCACACTGAGCCCAGGCAGGTCCAAGCCCTTCCCCACTGCACCAAGGCTGAGCAAGGCGTTAGCTCAATTTCAAATTAAGAAAATACCAGAGCCCAGCAGTGGTGGTGCATGCCTTTAATCCCAGCACTGGGGAGGCTGAGCCAGACAGATCTCTGTGAGTTTGAGGCCAACCTGGTCAATAGAACAAGATCCAGGATAGGCACCAAAACTACATGAGAAACCATGTCTCAAAAAACAAAACAAAGCAAAAAAATATCAAATTAAGAAAATACCAAAGATTTTTTTCTGATTTATTTTAAAAATACATTTGTTATATATACATACTATGATAACATTTATACAATCTATTATTTTACTCTAGTCTCTGAGAAGAGAATGGCAGGTGTGTAATGCCAGCTACCCTAATATATATTCTAAACTAGATTTTGATATTTCAGGGGGATTAGTTACTATAGAGATTGAAGTACAATGTATTTAACAAGATGCCATTCATTTCCATTTTTATTCTGTTACTAATTAGAGAACCACAGCTGTCTATCTCTGCAAAACTCAATGTTCAACTGAGAAGATAAGGCATTATTTAAATAGAAAAATATTTTTCCTTTGCTGAGGTATATTCACAGACTTCACTATGTGGAAACAAGTAGATACTCAAGATGTGACTTTTTATCTCATTGACTATTTTTTCCCTGTCTAAAACATCAAAATTGTTATTTAATTAGGGGATAATTGTGTATCTGATTTGAAAACATCCCTGGGAGACAATTATTAATGCTTAGTTTTACATGATTGAGAAAATACAACAAAATACTCTGGAACTAGTATATTGTTGACAAGTAGTAGGCTCCTGAGAGTTTCCCATAATTACCATGGAGCTAAGCATATCTCTACATATATTGCTTTGCTGAGAACACCTGCCTACTATTGTAACTTGAATATAATTTAATTTAATGTTTAATCAATTTAAAATATGACTTTGTAACTAGAAAGTACAAGAAAATATTGTCTCAGCACTTACATGTGATTGTAAAGGAGACATATGCCTTCTGTAAATTTTCCAAAATGTGTAAATACTAACTACTCCTCTGTTGTTAGACAATGAGGATGATTCACTAATTTAGTTATTGTGAATAGCATGTCAGTCAATAAAGTTAATACAAATACTTCTGTGATAATGTTTACTTAGAATTCTATTTCGTGTGTTTGGGAAAACTCCACTCTGATATCAGAAGTGGCTGTACTAGTTAACATTTTCTGCAGTGACTGTACTAGTTAACATTACCACTAGAAGTATATAAGAGTTCTGTTTTCTCTATATCATTTCTGGCTTCAGCATTTTATTTTTTAATAATTGCCATACTGATTAGAGTACAGTGCAATCTCAAATTTGCTTTATTTGCATTCCTATAACCAGTGATTTTTATTGGACATTTTACTTAATTTGTTCAGTAATGTCTGCTCATATCATCAGGCTCACTTACTATTGAGATGTTTGACAATTAAAAAAAGGACAAAGTATTGGATAAACAATTGGATGGTTTCTTCTTGGGAAGACTATTTATTCTACTCTCACAATTCCTTACTTACTTGTAGTTCTGCATGTAGGATTGAGACCACCTAGGCTTTCCTCCATCCATCTTAGTGTACCTAGTGTTGTTCAACTCATGTTTAGGCAGCCATTTTGGTGAGATTTCATAGGCTGAGATTACACAATACCAGGAATAATGAATATATATTCATTAACATACTATTAAAAATTTTACATTATTCAAATGAAATTTAGTGTATTTTTTTAATAATTTAGGAAGTTGAATTAAAATCACTTTCTAGACCTGAAATTTGTACTAAAAGACACAGTCCCATAGCAAAATCCCTGATCTGCTTATAATTGTTTACCCTCTCTTCTGAAATGATCCCTGATTCAACTTTATGTACTATAGTTATTTTGTAGATATATCCCTCATGGTTGGACCCCTAAACTCTGCCTTTGAATGGCCATAGTGTTTTGTAATGATTAACTTCTGTTGCAAAGAGAAGATTCCTGAATAGGTGTGAGGAGTACATGTATTGTTGGGAAAAGGACAAGTAATTAGAATGCAGTTAGGGATAATGTTGGTTTAATAAAGTAATGATAGTAGGTTCTCCTACAAGATCCACAACTTCACTGGTTCTGTGTAGTAGTCTAAGTTACCAGTTCCAGGCATGCTTTCCCTCTTGTTGAGCAGATCTTACATCCAATTAGAGAGCTTTTGGTTTCCACTAACAGAGGTGTACCACTTCTGTACCCTTAGGGGGACATCATCTGTGCTGGATGTGGTTTATAGGTGTCATAGCCGGATAAATTTTTTTTTACAATAGTCAGCCCAGGAAATATACATATAAGTAATATTATACAGATTGAGAAGCATGTATTTATGTATTTAGGAATAACTGAATATTCACATATATGAGTAACAAAAGTTAATGGATAAAAAAGCCCGTGAATTTTAAAGAGAGCAAGGAGAAGTGTAGCTAGAGATTTCCTGCCAGGACCACAATCAGGAAAAATCTCTCTCACCCACCAGTCCCGCAGCCGCTCAAACCCAACCAAGTAAACACACAGAGACTTATATTGCTTACAAACTGTATGGCAGTGGCAGGCTTCTTGCTAACTGTTCCTATAGCTTAAATTAACTCATTTCTATTAATCTATAAGTTGCCACGTGGCTCGTGGCTCACCGGTACCTTACATCTCACTTGTCATGGGGGCAGCTGGCAGCGTCTCTCAGACTCAGCCTTCCACTTCCTAGAATTCTCTTCTCTACTTGTCCCGCCTATACTTCCTGCCTGGCTACTGGCCAATCAGTGTTTTATTTATCAATCAATCATCCACAGCAGAGAAGTATATGAGAAGGGTTGAGGGAGGAAAATAAAGGGAAAATATTGTGATTATATTGTAATCTCAAAAGAAGTTAAAAAAATAAATCATTGGTATGATGGGTGGATTCTGATGGAAGTCAAAGATTATACAAGATGAAAACTTAAAGGGACAAGGCTTAAAAGGGTGCTTTGTGAGTGAGGAGATAATTGAATTTAAGATTATGAATTGACACAATGTGACACATTTTGACTTTTAGATTATAATAAGTTAAACATATTCAAATTTTCAAAGAAGGATAAAGTTCTGTTTTTGAAAGAAAAACAACATATTTAGCTAGAGATATTCATATTAAGGTAATTGCTAGTCTCAGAAAGGTAAATATTTTCTTTCACATTATATAGATTCATTAAATTCTGTATATATACATGGCTCAAAAGTAGTAGCAAAGTTGTTTAGGGAAACAAAGGAGACTAACAGGAAGAGATAAGCAGAGACAAAGAGAAATATGCAAAAGGTATATATGGTCAAAATACATTGCAATTGCATACTTATATGAAAATATCCCTATAAAACCCAATATCAGGAATAATGAATACACATCCATTAACATATTATTTTAAAATTCTACATACTATTTTTTCCTATAAAGTTCAGTGTATTTTTTTTGATAATTTAGGGAAGTGAATTAAAATCAGTTTTCTAGACCTGAAATTTTTGTTCTTTTACATGTCATTCTGTACAGTTTGAATGTCTTGTCTTTATTCCTTTGGTTTATAAATCTCACAAAGGCACAAATAATCACCCTCCTTGCAAGGGAGACTTGTGTTTTTGAGCTATGTAGTTTGACTGTTCCCCACCCCCCACCCCCATGAAGAATAGAACATTAAGGTGTCCCCTGTATTAGTCAGGGTTCTACTGCTATGGAAAGACATCATGACAACAGCAACTCTTATAAAGGAAAATGTTTAGCTGGGGATGGTTTAGATTTCAGAGGTTCAGTCTTTTTTCATTATGGTAAGGAGTAGGAGGTGAGCAGGCAGACATGGTATTAAGAAAGGTAGCTGAGAGTACTACCAGATCTTCAGGCAACAGGAAGAGAAACAAAGACATTGTGCCTGTGTTGAGGATTTGAAACCTCAAAGCCCACCCTCAGTGGCACACCTCCTCCTACAAGACCACATCTATTTTAACAAGACCGCACTTCCCAGTAGTGTTGCTCCCTTGTGATCAAGCATTCAAACTCATGAGCCTATGTGGCCCATTCCTATTCAAACCACCACATCCCCTTAAAGTAACTATAGATTTTTTTCCAACTGAAAGAACTCCAGCTAAGGTTTACCAGTCTCCTAAATATCATTCAACAAATACCTCTTTGGTTTTCAGTCTTTCTTTGAATTTGTAACCCTATAGGCCTTGATTATGATTTAATAGCAGAACAATTTCATACTTATAAACAGAATGCTATTTGTGTTATCGTCTTATTTGGATTATAGTATCATTTTTCTCAATTATTATTTTTTACTGCCACTTTAATGAGTTTAATTGATTTATTTTTTAAAGTTATATGATTGATAGCATTTCTCTGTGACTTGCTGGTTAGGTATATTTGATCTTTGGATTTTCACTATTATTACTAGTATTTTTTGTCCTCTGGGTCATGATAGTAGAATGGTGTGATTCTGATAAGCTGTCAGTATGAGATGGTAAATGTTAATTTTTCCTTATATCAATAGGATGAAAAAGGTTAAATGCATTGAAAAAAGGACTATGGAAAATGCAGATTTATTTTCACTCAGGTTATGTTTCTATCAAACTTTGTTAGTCCAAAGGAATAGAAAAAAATCACCAAGACTCATATCACTGGTTTTCTTTATTTGTGAGTAGTAAATAATTTATAGATAAATAAAATCATACATTCCATTTTTGCATATAATGAAACTATATCAATACAGAGAATATTGGCATGGATCCTCATAAGTATGATGTACAAATTCATACAGCAGTACATATGTTCATACTACACTGTTCTCAGGGTTGAGCATGGGACTAGTGCTTGACTCCAGCAGTGGGTTCAGAGTTCAACACAGGAGTTACACAATCTTTGCAAGGATAATTCCAGATGGTATCAGTTTGTTACTTAGGGAGGACTACCAGGGTTATGATTCAGAACTAATTTTGGTATCATTATTGTTTCCTGGTTCATTTACCATCAGAAAGGCAGCAGCTGCATATTTCCATATCCATAGGTCCATTTTGCCATATCTTCTCTTCTATGATGGATTATTATATCACAAAAAATATTTTCTACATTGCATTGCTTCTATCTGGTATTAAGTAATGGATATATAAAAAGTCACTAATATAAAAACAACACTGGCCCTCACAAGTATTATAGATAAACCTAATCCAGGAGCTATTACATTTTAGTTTGTGGAAGGAATATAGAAAATTTTAGAAATACAGACTAGGGAGGCCCTCATATGCTGTACTCAGACCTCAATGTGCCATTTTGGGGGGAAGTTCAGAATATCAGAGTGCTTATAGATAAGATGATATTGAAGAGTAGTGCTATGGATATCGCTATATGTCAATAAACACTGATTGGCCAATAGCCAGACAGGAAGTATAGGCGGGACTAACAGAGAGGAAAATTGAGGAGGAAGGAAGGATAGGGAGACTGGCTGGAGCCGCGGCGAGGAGAAGGAAGATGTAAAGTACCGGTAAGCCACGAGCCACGTGGCAAAGTAGAGATTAATAGAAATGGGCTAAATATAAGAGTAAGAGCTAGACAATGATAGGCCTGAGCTAATGGCCAAGCAGTTTAAATAATGTAAGCGTCTGTGTGTTTATTTTATGAATGGGTTCGGTCCGGGAACCAGGGACTGGTGGGACTTGGGAGCTGGAGAGAAATTCTCCGGCAACAGAGTAGGGTCATGAATTATTAAAAGTGACTGAGGATTGCATTGGGAAATGGACTAGAGCCATTCTTATTATATTCTTGAAAAGAATATTGATTTCTGAAAATTTAGGAGGAAATGAATTCAAAACCAATGGACTGACTTATTGGGCAGCATACATTTAATACAGTGTAGCATTTTGTCTGTGACATGGTTCTTCCTCATGGATTTTATCTAGATTGTCAGTGACAATCAGGAACAAAGTGTTGAGCAAACAATGTGGAAAAACACAATTTGGCATGGAAAGGAGGACAAGTGTGTTTAAATTTGAAGAAAAGGTGAGTTCAGATACAAAGGCTATAATTGCTAAACATATTAGGGGCCCTTAAATAGAAATTGTAGAGTTTACAATGGGAAAATAGAAAAGATAGCTTTGGGGAAATTTCCCACCAAAAGGAAGTTTCAACACATAAAGATAAAAGCTAATTTTGATAGCCTGTCTCTTAGAGGAGATCGCTTGAAAGGAAGTACTACCTAGATATTTGTTCCAAGAGAGGGAGCAAGCATTGAAACAGGAAAGGTCAGCAGTATATGTAGTGATTATCCATTACCTGATAAAGATGCTGCAAATGTCTTTGTTCCCATTTCATAAGACAAAGAAAGATTTGTGACCAGAAGTAAGGTCAGCAGGCAGGGAAACACATATGCCTTAGGGCTACAAGATTAACATTTACACCCAGACATGCAATATTTATAGATTATCACACACCAATCATCTAGTCTCAAATATTGTATTCATTGCCTTTGACCTATGAACAGTATGTTTCTGCTGCTTGCTCTTCTTAGTCACAAGAACCAGTTGCAGTAACAGTGCTTCAGTATGTACCTAGAATATTGAGATTGTCTCTACAGTATGCATTTCTATTTGTTAAACTAGTAAATTCTCAAGTGATTTGCTGCCTGATATTTCTAATAATTCAGAAATCATGTTCAGTAGTGCTCTTATGGTTGAAAAAAAGTATTTATTAACTATCTATTGGCTGATGGTAATTCTTAAATTGGAGAGGCCGACATTTTGGATACCCTCTGTATTCAATATATCACTAGAAATAATAATAGTGTCAAAGCTAAGGAAAACACACAGATTACTGTGAACATACTCAGGGTGATATGCTAAGACTACTCCAATCAACATCAACACTGGTACAGTAGGAGAGAGACCTAAAGCACAATTAATAATACAATGGAGATAACATCGTACATAATTGCCAAAGAGATAAAGGAGGAGACCCTGTGTAGGAACTTCCTAAGAAGAGATATCAAAAAATGAGATTTTTCTCTATTTGTTTGTTTTTGTGGTTGTTGTTGCTGTTGTTACCTAAACGAAGTTCAAAATTTGAAATATCAAAAATGGCAGATAAGGAGCTTGATCATCTATTATGGGTTGTCTGCTGCTTCATAACTGTAATGTCACTACTGTTGTGAATTGTAATGTAAATATCTGATATGCAACCCCTGTGTGGATCATAGCCCACAGGTTGAGACCACTGCTCTAAAGTGATTTAGCAGGTATTCGTTGCTAAAGCTCTACTATTCAAGCCAGACAAGGAGAGGGGCCAGATTGGAGACTACACCAAAGAATAACACTGAGAGGAATGTAGTTATTAAAGCTGGTCAGAGACAGTATGTTTATTTCCACATAAGCATTACAACATAAAACAACTGTATGTAACTGTTTAAACATTTATTCATCAATATACATGCATAATAAAATTAAAAGAAAAAT
>CABHPR010143897.1:0-25715 GCA_902168415.1 Peromyscus melanophrys | reverse complement strand
TTCCTCCGTTTCTACTGTATCACTATACTAGTTCCTCCGTTTCTACTTATCACTATACTAGGTCCTCCGTTTCTACTGTATCACTATACCAGTTCCTCCGTTTCTACTGTATCACTATACTAGTTCCTCCGATGTCACTGTATCACTATACTAGTTCCTCCGATGTCACTGTATCACTATACTAGTTTCTCCGTTTCTACTTATCACTATACCAGGTCCTCCGATGTCACTGTATCACTATATCAGTTCCTCCGTTTCTACTGTATCACTATACTAGTTCCTCCGATGTCACTGTATGACTATACCAGTTCCTCCGTTTCTACTGTATCACTATACCAGGTCCTCCGTTTCTACTTATCACTATACTACTTCCTCCGTTTCCACTGTATGACTATACTAGGTCCTCCGTTTCTACTGTATCACTATACTAGTTCCTCCGTTTCTACTGTATCACTATACTAGTTCCTCTGTTTCTACTGTATCACTATACTAGTTCCTCCGATGCCACTGTATCACTATACTAGTTCCTCCGTTTCTACTGTGTCACTATACTAGTTCCTCCGATGTCCCTTCTAGAACAGTCATGTTCAGTATACTACATTACTACACACCATTCCCTTATGCCTTCAAATATCATTTGTCTACCCAACCCATAACCTCTGAGATTGGTAAGAGTTGCATTGCCACATAAAAGGGTAGTCACTCTATGTCTTTTTTTTTCTTTTTACCAGTATTGACATTTTTATTGAAATAGTTTTTTGGAGAAAATGTTCTGTGTATTGAAAATGAATACATCCTGGACTGGCCACATGGCACAGACAAATAAATACAAAGAATTTCTGCTAATGAATATGACCTAATATAAACTATTGCTCTACAAAGTGTTCTCTTAAAGTAAGCTCTGTATGGAGAAAAGGCTGTGTCTTATTGGTTGATAGCACAAAACCAAGAGTAGGTGGCTCTTCCCTGTATCATTTGGTTTCCCTCACCTTGAACAACATCCAAGTGGTTCTTTCACAGTGATGATGGCTTGCTGGCCTTAGACCCGTCCTCATTACCTTTCTTCTAGATATATTAAAAAATGGAAGACAAGTTTTCTAAAATTATCCTATGATATACATGAGCTGAGAAAATTACATAAGAAAGTAATTCCACTTTGCAACACTTCTTTCTCCATTTTCAGAGTAAGTGTGTGTGTGTGTGTGTGTGTGTGTGTGTGTGTGTACAGAGAGAAAAATCTTGAATACGGACATGAGAACTTTAGCTCTGTGATCTTGGTCAAGTTCTGTAAACCTTCTACACCATTCTGAGGCTTTTCACATTCCTTGATATTTGCTCTGCTTTAACGTGTGGAGACTATACACCTGCCCATACACGCCCTCAAGTCATGTGACTTCAGAATGAATTCAGCAATGAGAGGGTAGGTGGTGCACTGCTGAGTGGGAAAAGTGGAAAGGTTAAGCTATTCTTCATTCGTCTCTAGCTTTACTGTGTGGCACCCTCTCAGATTGCATTTCTAGTATACTCTAATAAGCCAACTCATTCTCCCTATGTTGGCTTTTCCTGGTAAGTTGGGATCTTGGTCACACAAACTTTATCTCTACTTTTCATACTTCCATATTAAGGGTGATAATGAGTGTGTGTGTGTGTGTGTGTGTGTGTGTGTGTGTGTGTGTGTGTGTTGTTTTGCTCATGTGTATGCACATACATGTGGAAGTCAAACATAGATATCAGGGTCTTCTCTATTGCTCTCCAATATTTTTCTTTAGAAAGATTCTCTCCTTGAATCTGGAGATCACAAATTTGGCTAGAATTATTGCAAACAAGCCCCAGGGATCCCTCTATCTCTAGATCCCTATTCCTGGAATTACAAGCATGTGTCACCATGCCTGGATTTTCAAGTGGGTGCTGAGGACACAACTCGGGTAGTTATGTTTGAACCATTGCAATGACTTCTTGCTAATGTGTGACACTTTGTTTTTGTTTTGACAAATGAAGCTTGATTGGAGTCAGAGGGTGGAGGTAGCCACCAGTTAACCATAGAGGTTTGGAGGACTGTAGAAAGAGGGACAGGAAGTGGCAAGGCGGGTCTGAGCCAGGATCTTGGCCCTTTTGGACTGGAGGAACAGAAGAGGAAGGAAGTAATTGTGGCTGCACTCCTGATTTTCTGATCTTTCAGGTTTTAACCCCAATATCTGACTCCTGGTTTTTATTGATAAGATTAATTAGATTGATACATCATGCTATAAATTCTATATTAACTTATTGTTGTAATTTGGATCTTGAATGTTCTCCACCTGTGGAAGGCTTGTTCCCTATCCTATGATCTTATTGAGAGGTGGTAGAGTTTCTATGGCTTACTGTTGGGAAGCAGTTATCATTCTATCAAAGATGTATGCACTGGAAGGGGTAACAGGATACTGACTCAATTCTCGCTTTGCTCCCTGGCTACTGGAGTGGAGCATGTTTCTCCAGCACATGCCTCCAGCATGATTGCTATCTCACCATATGCTTTCTCCTCCGGCACGATTGCTACCTTACATATGTGTTTCACAACAACAAGCCAACTGTCCGTGATGTGAAGCCATGGGCCAAAATAACTTTTTCCTACTTATAAATTGCTTACTTCTGGATTTTTGTCACCATGACGGAATGTTGAATAGCATACTTACTGCCATCATCCATCCATTCCTAAAGAAAAAGTATCCACAATTCTTTGGATGAGGTTATCCTGTTTCAGCTACTGGAATAGTACTGTGTTTTGAAGCATGACTACTACTGATGAACATTATTTATAAAATGAAAATAACAATATAAAGTAGGTTATTTTGTGAGCTAGTAACTGACCATATGAAAGATGCCCAGAAACTATAAGACATTCTACAGCATGGATCAGGAATGACATTCAAGGATCCTGATTTGAAGGTTTAGTCTTTGCATTCTTGAGTGGTAGTGCAAACATTTAATAGTAGGGTCTAATGGACCATCATAGGTCATTGAGGACATGCTATCAAAGGGGCTAATATGTCTTCATTCTTCCCTCTTCCAGTTGCTGTGAGGTGACCACTTTCCTCTGCCACACATTCACAGCAAGATGTTCTTCCATGATAGATATCCAAAAGCAATGAGGCTTCCTGATCATGGATGGACACCTCCAAAACAATGAGCAAAAATAAACCTTACCTTTCATCTTAGTTAGGGGTTCTATTGCTGTGAAGAGGCGCCATGGCCACAGCAACTCTTATAAAGGAAAGCATTTAATTGGGATGCCTTCCTTACAGTTTTAGAGGTTCAGTCCTTCATCATCATGGTAGGGAGCATGTTGGTGTGCAGGCAGATGCAGTGATGAAATAGTAGCTGAGAGTCCTCCATCTTGCAGAAAATAGGAAGTCCACTGAGATACTGGGCAGTATCTTGAGCATAGCAAACCTCAAAGCCCACCCCCACAGTGACACACTTCCTCTAAGAAGGCCATATCCACTTTAACAAAGCCACACCTCCTAATAGTGTTACTCTCTATGAGATTATGGGGACCAATTACATTCAAACTTCCTCGCCTTTTTATTGGCTCTTTCTATATAACTTAAGCTGATCTTGAACTCGTGATCTTGTATCTTCCAAGTACTGGGATTATATATGTGCATTAAATATTTGTTGTAGCCACTGAAACCTGATTTACACAGACATGAAATAAGTACATGACTAATACATTAATCAATCAATCCAAACTCAGAAACTGAAAAAATATAAAGCATAAAAATGTTCTTTATTTGAAGTTTTAAAAATTGTAATTCAGGGAACACAGATTTGGAACTCAGTGATTCAGAGAAATCAGGGAAAATGGGAGCTTATATTAAGCTAACAATCTTGATTTATTATATGGCAATGAAAGATCTATTGTGGTAAAAACTTTTAATGAAAATGAAATAATGTTTGGTTTTTAAATGACAGACCAATAGATGGTTTAGAAATAAAATAATTGATAAACAAGAGTCTAACAGCATCTTGATATGAGTCTTACATCTTGAACACAATATAACTATGTCTTCCTAATGTCTAACAAACTATCGTTTGCACTGAAATTCACATTCATGGGCAGAAGCTGGAGTTGGGTGGAGGTTCCACCCTTATGCCCTTCAAATATTTTCAAAAGCTCTTTCAACATTTGCTTTTCATTATGATTTGTCCTGTTTGCTTCTTCACAAACATGGTCGAGCCCCTCACTAATGGGCCCCTTTGAAGCTATTTCTAAGATTTTCTTGGTATATTAAAGTTCATAAATGTTTAGGCATGAAATAAACCATTTCCAAATCTGGATGTAAGAGACTAGAGAATGCTCCTCAAAATACATTGCTGGCACGGTTTGCACTGGCTATTCTGAGAAACTGCAGACACAGGAGTCTCTCTGTGAAGCTTTCCTTTTGTAGAAGAGATGGATGCCTATGCGGGGAATCTACCGTAGTCAGGAAGCTGTGTCAGAAGGAGGGATGCTTCGGGAGTCTATTAGTTACCATCCTCATTCAGGAGACAAATGGTTTATTTGGTCTCACAGCTCCAGAGGTGTGCCAGCCTCTCATGGCAGGGACGGCATGGCAGAGCTCATACAGCAGGAGGGATGCCAGGCTGCTGGAACCAGGGAGACTATAACCCACATGCCTATCTTCAGCTACCCACTTCCTCCACCAAGGCACCATCTTCTAAAGGCTCCATAAGCTCCCAAAATGATGCCACCAACCGGGGATCAATAGATCAAACACTTCTCCTTGTGGGAGATGCTTCATGTTCAATCCATGGCAGAGAGTTTATATGAACAAGACAACCATTTTATAAATTGTTGGTGGTGGCAGTGGTGGGTTTTGATTTTGAAGCAGGATGTTACTATAGCCCAGGCTGGCCTTGAACCCACAATGTTGCCCAGAATAGGCTGACCTGGGTGTCATGAAATCCTCCTGCTTCATCTTTGCAAGTGTTGGAATTCTAAGTATGTAGCACCATGCTTGGCTTACGATAATCTTCATCCACCTTGCATGGCCTTCCCGGATTCTGTCTCTATCACCACACGCCACCTCCAAAGACCCATGTCCTTATTTCTTTCCTGGCTCTAAATGCTGTGTGAGCAACTATCATCTGGGTCAGCTTAAATCAGACACACTAGAGGATTAGGTTCTCCTGATTGTTGGGACTATCTTTCCCATGTACTTAATTAAATATAGTCTCCCTCTTGTTGATCTGTCTTTTGTCAATTTAATTTGAAGCCCAGAAAGGTGTAAGTAAGGCATATTTTGCACCTCCTCTCGTAGATAAAAGCTGCAGATGGGCAGTGAGAAGACCTAATCAGCTGGTACTGACTACTGCAATTCCAGGAAAACAAGAGAAGCAGTGGGGGTTAAGTGAGGTCGGTTGAAAAACTTGGCAGTCTAAGAGGGGATTGTGCCATTGAAATTCCTGTAATAGTTTAATAAGTCAGATCATGTACAAATGACCTTGCCTAGAAATTCTTGGGCAGCTCCTCCTTCAGACTCTTGGTGAGTATCTGTACCTTGGATAAGAAGAAAAGGCATAAAACTTGTACGTAAATCTCATAAAAATTTTAAAAACACATGTTAAGGTTACAGAATTATGAAAATATACGATCATGTAGGCAAAAGAGCCTTGAATATTTGTCAGGAATGCTATGTAGCTTCTCGTTTGGACTAATGACATTTATACTGCATTGGGTGATCATTAAACATAATTTAAATGATTTTATAAATAAAATAATGCAAATTATAAGAAAATCTACATTCCTATTTTCTAGCCTCCAGAAACTGTTTAGTGTGTAAGCCTTGTGTCATCTTATAAAAGTAGATATGAATCTGACAATATACTAATGTCTATGCTTATTAATTTGGTCTATTGTTTTTATATTAAAATTACACAGAATTTTTTGATGTAAAGTTTAGTTTGATAGTTCTGCTCAAATCCACCATAACTTTTAGCTTGGACTATCATGTTACACTAGTCTCCTTTTCTGTAGAAGATATAATTCAAGATATCCACTGATCCCAAACTTTGGCTCGTACCAATCTTGGCATGCATTTTTCTGTAAATATTTATGAAACAGTTTAATATTTAAGTAAAGTACAGTAAATGATTAATAATAATCTTAATGAAATAGAAATAAAATGTTATAATACAAATTATGTAAATAACTCTCTCAAAATATCTTATTGTATTTTTACCTTTTCACAAAAAGGAAAAACTATTTAGACTCTTTTAAGTGACTGAATTCTCCCCATCATTACTGTTGCTCTTTGTGGCCCTTGTTCACTAAAATTAATAATTCTTGAACACAAGTACTGTGATACCAGGATGATGTAGATTAACAAGTAGGATACCTACTCAGAGACTAATGGGGAGGTAGCATATACAGTATGGACACATTAGAACAAGAAATGACTCACCTCCTATGCAAGACAGAACCATATAGCAATATATATTACCACAATACTCAGAGTGTTTTGCTTAATATTTTCAGACTATAACCAACTATAGATAATTGAAAACATAGACATCTCAACCATGCTGTTCAAATAGCATTGAAGTCCCATCAGAGGAAAACTATTTCTTTTTTTCCAAGACAGGGTTTCTGTGTAGCTTTGCGCCTTTCCTAGAATTCACTTGGTAGCCCAGGCTGGCCTCAAACTCACAGAGATCCACCTGCCTCTGCCTCCTGAGTGCTGGGATTAAAGGCGTGTGCCACCACCGCCCGGCCGGAAAACTAATCCCAGCACTCGGGAGGCAGAGCCAAGCGGATCTCTGTGAGTTGGAGGCCAGCCTGGTCTCCAAAGCGAGTTCCAGGAAAACTATTTCTTAATGGTTTGAGAGAATGAAATCTCTGGTCTAGGTGGGAGGGAACATAGCATTCCACTTGGACAAGTCAATGATTTGACCAAGGTACCATGCCTCAGGAAGGCAGGTTCACCTTAAGCCACACTAAAGAGGCAGGGGAAATATTTTTCCTTTAATGAGGTGATGTACTTTTCTTTCCCAGAATCCCAATCCCTTAGTCCTTATAAACTGCCATAAGATTCTGTCGGGTCTGCCTGCCTGGTACAAGTTTCTGTTTTCTTTTCTGTCTCATTCTGACACTTGCCGGGTCTGAGGATGCTTTTTCTGAGACTTTGGGCTCCCTTTCTCTTTTTCTAAAGCTCCCCACCTAACCATGTGGCTGTTTGTCTGTCCTGTGGCTGACCTCCATGCCATCGTGTACCAAACACTAGGGCATTCATTCTTCTTCCTCACCATCTTTCCCCTCCAGGCTGCCAGCATTTAGAGATTGCCTGCTTTGGAGCTTTGCTTTTAAGCTCCAATAAAATTGTCCTTGGGCTGCCTTTTGAGTTCATTCTTGTGTTTTTTCTTTTCTTTTCTGTGTTCTTATTAATGAGAGCAAGAACCTTAAGAGGGAACCCGAATTTCTCAAGGAACATTTGGTAGCTGTGACCGAACTCCCCCAAACTTTCCAGCAATTGTGGCATAGACACTTTGAAGTGTATGAGAACACTGGCGAGCAATAAACCCCATCTACATACAGCAGAACGTATTTTAAAATTAGACCCCCTAACTTTTCAGAATCTCCTCTCCAAGACTGGCCTTGCTGCTTTGTGAATGAAGAAAGCTATTGTAGGTTTTCATTTCAAGGTAATACGGTAAACAGGCTGTGATACATTGAGAATGAGCTACAGTCTTCAGTGTACTTATGATTTTCTAGGACATGCGCTAAGTCCTTTATTTTTTTTTTTATTTAACCTTTATAGCCATCCTATGAAGTTGGACTTAATGACACTGCACAGAGGAAAGACTGCTGTGGGTTGGGCTGAAGGAAATTGCCCCCAGGCACACACCTACAACCTGTTAGGTCAGTTTGACCATAGGCAGGAGGTCTCTGTGAATTCAAATTTTCAACACTCTATACTGTCAACAGACATTCTAAAAATAGGATGGATGGATTCTTGGAGAGCCTCAAACTCTTCCCAGGTTAGCAAGATGCAAGCATTCCCAACTGGATATCTACGTGATACTAGATTTCAGCCAAAAACAATCAAAGGGAGAGGCAGATTGGAGAATTCCATAGAAATTTGCAAAAATGTGGAACAGTATCATTCTTCTCAGTTTTTTTTCTTTTTTATAAAATACAAATGTTTTTCATCAAGTACACTTATATTAAAATGAAGTAAAGCGCCCAGGCAGGAACTCAGGCAGAAGAGCCAGCAGCCTGGCTAATGGGGGCCAGGATGATGTCCATGGCACATTTGCCACTGAGGGCCATGTGGACATTGACCAGCTGAGGCTATGGTCATATTTGTGTCTTTGCTGCAGCCAGGGGCCATGTGTGGGTCCATGGCCCTACTATAACCAGGGCCTGTGTTGATGCCCATGTCCTGTGTTACCACAGAAGGCCATGTGGAGGCCTGTAGGCCTTGCTGCTGCCAGAGACCAGACTGATTTGAGTGGCCTGCAGTGCTACCTGAAGCCATGTTGATGTCCAGGTCCCAGAGGCCTCCAAAGGTCGTCTGGGCCCATGGTCCTACTGTACCTAGCAGCCTTGTCTATAGTCTGTTCTGTCTCAAGAAACTATGTGATAAAGGCTCATGATCTGTGTTCCCTTTGCCCGTGAAAAGCAAGGAAGCTACTTTTACTGTGATATGTGTTGGTTTTATACAGTGCTCTTACCCTGCAAGGAAAAGTCACGAAACACAACAAAACCCACTATCAGAGTTTTACTAGGAAGAGGGAGAGGACAGGACAGAATGCGTGGTCAGGCCTGCTGAAAAGACATGTGCTGAGGAGGGGGAGGGTACATGGGATCCGCCTTTTAAGGACTACCCTGCACATGTGTACATGGGCCCATGTGGCTACTCCATGCATGCGCATAGATTATGTGATCACACTGTGCGAAAATTATGTGATCATGCAGCACATGGATTATGTAGGATGTCTGACCTGAAAATGACTAGGACGAAATGACTGAATGTTTCACCAGGGCATGCTCAATCATGAGGGCGTGGCTAGAATTCCTATCAATATGGATGACAACAGACACACAGTAGAGAGGGAGGCATATGAAAGGATTTGTGAAAATACCCCCCAATGCTCCCCATAAAAAGCAATAGTATAGGAAGCCACTGAAGACAACTCTTAAGTGTGACAGAGATGTTGAAGTGTAGCTCTCCATAATCAATGGCTTCTGGTAGGGGTATGGGAGGGAAGGATTCAGTTCTATTTAAGAGGGAGGCTACTGAGAGTTTGATCATGCCCCCAGAGAGTATATAGATAACACAAAGTGTACTTGTTGGATTCAAGGACGGTTTCACAGGAGGATGTCAGTGTCTAATATTGTAAACCTGGCCCAAAAGCTCATGGCTGGGGAGATCATAGGTCCTGAAGGCAGGGTAGAGTGCTACTGTTGTTTCACTAAACGCAAATGTTATTAAACTGCCTTCTAAATACACCCACAGATTAGTGCTGCTCCCAACCTTGGTCAGAGAAACTCCCTTTTGAAGTGGGCAGTTGTCAATGAAAACACTCCTAACAGTTCAAAGTGTTGAGATTAAGTGCTCAGTCCTAAGTAGAATACTCAGAGAACATCTTGGAGGAGAGGGCAGAAAAAGCCAGAAGATGGGGAGGATTCAGTGAAATTCTGTCTTCTGGACATGACGTGGTCAGTGAAATACTCAATTCACATGAGCTGTGGTTACTTGCACAAGGCTTGCCTAAGGTCAAGCCAGTCAAGATAGTCTAGAGGGAGTGGGAAGGGGCTTCTGGGGCTCTACTCATAGGTGAACAGCTATTGGCAATGTATGGTTGCTCAGGGAAGGGGAAACCATTTTTGTTTAGAGGAATGATTACTCATACTTTCATGAATGGCCCTACTTAGATGTTCATGAAAGCCCTAATTGGATTCAGCGAATTAATTTTATAAAGGGGGAGAGTGGCTGGAGAGATGGCTCAGGGGTTAAGAGCACTACCTGTTCTTCCATAGGTCCTGCATTCAATTCCCAGCAATCACATGGTGGCTCACAATCATCTATCCATAATAAAATATGATGCCGTCTTCTGACATGCAGGCATACTTGCATGCAGAACACTGTATATGTGATAAGTAAATCTGAGAGAGAGAGAGAGAGAGAGAGAGAGAGAGAGAGAGAGAGAGAGAACTAAGAGAGCAAGACTTATGAGGTCATAAGGCAGTGAGAGGGAGACTGACCCACATTCATTGTCTATGTGTGTGAAGTTGTGAAAGAATACATAAAAGACATTCTGAAAGAAGTTGCATCAAATATTTCCTTATTCTTATTTGCATCGACCAGAAAGTAGTTGAGCTCTAGGCTTAAGGACAATCTTGTAGCTCTAGAAAAGTGGAGACTTTGAAATGGAGCCACAGAAAAACGAATAGAGAATGTCACCCTGCTTTTTCTACTGTTGAAGGGATCAAAGATGAACTATTAGCAAATATTCTGCAAGCAAGAGGACAAATTAAATGTATGATGTGATTTTAAGTTGTCACACTCACAGTACTCAAATTATGGAAGTTAGGAGTTAACTCTGACAAGTAATCAGCATATTGCTTGATAAATAATAAGACAGTTATGGTTAATACATATAATAAAAATGCATTTGTTAGAACTGTATTACTCTAATGTAACAACTGAATAATTTCACATTGCCATTCTGTACCATATAAAATTCACTTGAACGTAGAGTGTATCTTATTTCACTGTCTCTAACCAAGCTAGGAGAAAAGGCGGGACATACTCTATCTATCTCTGTCCTTACAAACATGAATATCTAGTCTTAACAGTAGCTGAATGACTTGTCAACACCACACAGCAAACGTATAGTCACATTACAACTTATACCTATCATAATGTGTCAGTAAATACTTACTGAATAAGAAAATAAGTATTCCTAATGTAATGTCTAGAGTTAGCATAGGCTGACTTAAGGGGGAGCATAGGTTTTCCAACAGTATCTCACCTGCAATGATTATTTGAAAGAAAATTGAACGGACATGTTGTAGTATTGATTTAGAATTTGTTTATGCAGAGCAGTACATAGCAAGATGATACATATTCTTACACTAAAGTTTTCTATTCTCCCTCCTAATGGATCTTCAAATGCGTTTTATATTTTCAATATTTTTATTTAAGAATATGAATGTCTGCACATATATTATATAAAAACAATTAAGGCAAAAAGAGGCCATGAATTTGAAAGAGTTCAAGGAAGAATATATGAGAGGATTTAGAGGGAGGGAAAGGAAGGGGGAAATGATGCAATATAATCTCAATAAGTAATTGAAAATATCTCTCTGTTTCTGTCTTTTGTCCTCTGATGGTGATTTCACATCTATGCAGGAGTCCACAGAGGTGAGAAGAGGGAGTCGCATGATCTGGAGATTGATTTAGATATGGTTGGCTGTTGTGAGCTGTCCAGTATGGGTGTTGGGAACTAAACTCAGTCCTCTGGAAGAGCAGGAAGTGCTCTTAACCATGGAGTCAACTCTCCAGCCCCTGTGTTTTCGGTTTTCAAAGAGCAGATAATGAAATGCTAACTTTTTCCCACATGGAATGCCATAATTTACTCCCCAAACCAGACAAATACGAATTATCTTCACTAGTCCTTCAAACAAATAATAATTCGACAAAAACAAAAGGAAACCCTATCCACTTGTACATATGGCAAGGTTGGCACTTCAGATTTCAGTACCATGGACAAAGTCTAAAAACTCCCGCAAGAATTCTAAAGGGAACTCTGCTATAGAATCAATGCCATAAAGTACGCGGTGAGGCTGCAGTGAGGAAGCAGGAGTGCGCGACTCTGCCGGAATGTGCAGTTTTTTCTTTCAACAGGGTTCTTGTCCAGGCACTTCAGGACTAAGGGCAACAGAATGCAAGATGTAAGTTGTTTACAAATTCCCAGAAGCAGGAGACACAGGCCCAATCAGGTTTGGGGTGGAGAGAAAGCAAGATTTCACAGAAGGAAGACATCTGACATTGACTTTGGTAAAGAAAGAATGAACTAGTCCAATTGATAGTACAAGCCTCAGGGCACAGCCTGCTGGGTGAAAGTGTTAACGTTTTTATTTTTCCTTTGTCTTTTCTTTGTAGAAACTAAAAGGCAATAACATTGTCTTTTTTAAAAAAAAAAATTGAATTACATCCATGTGTTGAGGAGGAAGCCATTTGCTGCAGCTTTTCCAATACTCAGGCTAGGGAATGGGTTTTCTTTTCCCTGCTTTCATGTTAAAGGCAGTCTGGAGAATGGCAGCCACACTTCATTAACATTGCGTACCCCTCACTCTGTCAGGATGGTAGTATGCACAGTCACGGATACCAATGTGGTTTCTATGAAGCCGCAAAGTCTCCAGAACCATTTTCCACCCTTTTCTTTATATATAATCATTGCTAAAATAGATCCTACACTTAGACTTAAAAAAATTACTTTGATGTTCTTGCTTTCTTTGTCTTTGACATCCTTCCCAAAATTCATATTTACTATACAATTTATGGCCACAATACCACAAATTTAGCCTAGTTCTGAAAGATAACAACATTCTGCAGTGCCTGTGTCAAGGATAATGTTTGGTTAATGGTGGCAGTCCAATATCTGAACCCCAAGTTTGGGTAACTGATCATTCTCTGATGAGTGGTGACAGACAGGGCTCTACTTACTGCCTTGGAAAACAAAAATGCCAGATGCTTGCTCTCTGAGAATCCTGCATGAATCCCACCAATCAGCTGCTCTTCTGGACATATTGAATCTACAGCCTGTGAGGCAAAGACGGATTGTTTTAATTTCATTATAGAAGTGGGAATAGTACGGAGTTAGAATGCTGTGGTAATGAGGGAATGAAGATTTCCAGTGTGGTCTCCTTCATCTAGACAGAGATGCAGTAACAAGGGGCACTGGTGACTGACAGTTAATTATCTCTTTGGCTGGAGTTCTAGGTTCCCATCCACTTTCCCTTTATTTTTTTTCCTCTGTCAGCTACCAACATACTTTCTCAATTACAACTGATTTCAGTTGTTTATGGCAATGAAGCCAAGATTTCCTAAGGATTAGAATATATACTACAATTATTTCTTTAGTGCCTGCAATATTAACAGTTTCTATGGAAAATTTATTCGATCTATACTCTAAGAATTTCCAAGTAACAAGCAATGGCCCCCAAATGAAGACTATTTTTATAATGCTTTATGAAGGAAGATAGATTAATTTGAACGGGTTACAAGGACTCCATGATGGTGTCTTGACTTTGAACTTGACGGGATATAGAACCATCTGGGAGACTCACATTTGGGCATATATATGAGATTATTTCTAAAGACATCAAATTGAGGATAGAAGAAAACCTATCTTTCATGTGGGTGGCACATGCTATGGACTGAGGTTCCAGACTGAATGAAAAAGAGAAAGGAAGCAAAGGACCAACCCTCATCCCTGCCTCCTGGCTCCAGATGCAATGTGACCAGCTGTTTCATGGTCCTGGTGCCACAGCTAGTCACTCTTACTGCCATCCCTTCTCTTGACAGAAAATACTCTCTAGCTCCTAGCCCATACACTCCCTTCTTCCCTTAGGTCACTTTATTTGGTATTTTGTCATAGCAATGAGAAGAATAACTAAGACAGATGATCCTCCCCAGTCACAAAGAAGTACCCTTTCACTAGACTATTCAATGCTAGCAGTCACTTATAAGGAAAATATGGCTGGGTAGTTAATACAACTTCTTCCTATTTGGAATAAGCTAGAGAAGGAAGTTTAATAGCAAAAAGGCTTAAATACAAAAAAGACAACATTACAAAAGGAACTTCATTCATTCACTTGCTCATTCCATGAACATAAACAGAAGGAACAGGAGGCCAGATGTCAAGCCGTGTACAATGTAGGTCGACCTTGAGATGGAAAACAATCTAAGTTATAGCACTGGCCCAAAGAATAAAGTGGTCGGGTGTTGAAGCTTCATGGATGATCTATACATCCCCTAAACACATGCGTCCTGAAAGAAAAATATTCTGATGGAAGAAAAGGAGATGAGAAAAACATATCCCTAAGCCCCAATCTCTTAGCTTTGGGTTTTGATAGTTTAGCTTGGTGGGTAACTAGACTATTATTAATTTATCATTCTGCCCTGTTAAGAAATTGGCAAGATTATCATATTGCTGGTCCTTATTGTAATTGGCCCAACAAAATTAAAGCAGAAATGAATTGGAATGCTCTTATAATCTCTTTATGTTGAAATTTATCTCCCAAATCCTTTCTACACAGCAGTGTGAGCAGATAGGAGGGAGAAGTCAATGCCACCATACCACCCTGTCAGTGGAAGCATGGAATCTTCTCCCAGTGTGACCTTCTCTAGTAGACGATGGAGGTTATTCTTTCATGTGCACGTCACTTACAAGAAGTCAGCAAGGGCCAAACGGGAGTTAACTTTCTATACGTTCGTTGTTTTAGCTGGAACCCAGGCATCATCATTTAATGCAGATTGGTCTCCATCATCAATAATCGGTGTGATTATTTAAAACCTTATTTACTTAAGATTTATTTTAAAATGTTTAGATAAATTATATACAGAAACAAATTTTGAAAATTCAAAAGGATGAAAATATTCTCTCATCCTACCCTGTTTCTTTCTGAGGGGCAATGATAACTACAAGTTCCTTTTCTTCCTATTTGTGATGTTGTACTCCAATTGTATATAAGGCTATAGTGTCTGGAAGAAAAATATGGCCTCTTGTACATTTTATCCGTCTCTTCATTTAATAGTCATATTGTATGTATTATATATTGCATGTTGTGTATAATACATGATACATGTACATTAGAATAATTTCTTTAATTAAAGAGGATATAAGAATAAAAATATGCCGGGTGTTGGTGGCCTTTAATCCCAGCACTCGAGAGGCAGAGGCAGGAGGATCTCTGTGAGTTCAAGGCCAGCCTGGGCTACCAAGTGAGCTCCAGGAAAGGCGCAAAGCTACACCGAGAAACCCTGTCTCGAAAAACCAAAATAAAATAAAATAAAATAAAAATATATCTTTTATCCAATTCCCCCATTTTTCTCCAAAAGATAATGTCACATATTTTTAAGTATGAAACAAATGGGGTCATTTTATATTCATAAAAACACTCAAAATATTTTCACAAGTTGAAGACACTAGTCAAAATATTTGCAGCATGCATTTAGCTCTTTCAGTATCCCATAGAGGTAGTCTTGTGCCATGATCTCTTTGCTTTCAGAACTTTCCATTCCAGCTACATTCTCTTTATCCTTAACCACCAACACAATTTGTATCACAATTTAGCAATTTTTGCAATTAAAATGCACAGTTCTTATGAGTTGCACCTAATACGTGGGAACTTTGATCATAAAAGAAACAAATCTAAGGACCTGGGAAGTAACCCTTCCTCAGAAAACTTTAATCTTCTTACTTATTATGTCTTTAGAGTCTGCCAGACATACACTTAACAGAATCACAAAACACTCCATTTGCAAATGTCGGTACTCTAAAGATTCTGAACTGTATGCCTGTTTACAGTAAAACATTAATATGTTATGTAAGATAAGCAGAGGGAAACAGAAAGCAAATATGACTCATGGCTAACAATTCAAATTTGACGAGGATGATATTTTCCCCTGGTGAATTTTACTTTGTTGAAGAACATGGAACTAAGAAAAAGGTTAGAGTCATTTTAGTATTTCCACTAGTTTTACTGCCTGTTGAACTAGGACAAAAAATAAATCTGAAAATGATTGTACATCGAACAGACTGAAAATGATTGGACACCCACATACTTCCTACAATTTGGCACATGCACACATCAAAGCTTTGTGTCTGAGAATCACCAAATTGCAGTTTAAAAATATGGCAAAAGGAAACTAGTTTTACACTTCACTACTTTACTTTAGATAGAATTTGCTCAGCAAAAGTAGCTTAGTGTTTAAATATTAATCAATGTATTTAAATATTAAATAGAACAGCTCTTTGATGCTATGCATAAACTAAAACAACTTGGCATGGGTTTCTGAGTTTCAGTGTTTCAATGTTACTATTCTCCTCTTTAGAAACAACACAGAAAAATAAGACAAAAATTAATGACAAAACTTCCACTTAGGGAGGACCATAAAGCTGGAAATAGAGTATACATATTGTATTTGAGAACTAAAAGTGCAGAAAATTTGATGTATTCTTCTGTCCGTGCTCAAATCAATAAAAGCTCAATAGTGTGATTGCCCAGGTTTGAACTAATAGCTGTAAAATGAAAGTAAGCTGTTCATAGACGGAAAACGCTGCCTTCTCTTTGGGGAAGTGATTGTTGTTATTGTCTGTGTAATGCTTTGTTCTTTACTAAAAAGAGTGCATTTAAAAACTATATTCATTTTGTTTGCAAAGGTTAGTGTTTATCTTCTATGTTTTGGACAAAATAACAAACTAATGACTGCTCACATTTCCATGCCTTATTTTTTGTAAATGAACTCTATTCTTACAGTGATAAAAATATTTCCAATTCTTTTTGATATAGAATGTATCTCCTTCCAGTGCCCCAAATTTAATGACAACATGAGTTATGTTATTTGTGTGCATATGGCTCAGGTCTGACCACTATACACTGGACAATAAGTGTGGTGGCTCATCCCTGGGACAGGCTAACTCGCATTCTTCCGGCAGGCATTTCTTGCCTTTACGTCTTCGCAAGTATTTGCTGTAGTAATTGAAAATTGATTGACAAGTGACATATTCACTCAGCCTTTGGCCAGAAAGACAAAGGATTTTGTTTTTGCTTCTATAGAAACTATTAAGTACCACCATGAGAGAAAAATGTGACACTATGAAAGAACATATTTTCTGAAGAATTTACATCTGTCCCCTCTCCTGACTGGGAGTGACCTGTGGTATTGTGTTCCCCAAAATATTGTGTACCCTAATAAATTTATCTGGGGTCAGAGAACAGACAGCCACTAGATACAGACGCTAGAAAATGGTGGCACTCATGCCTTTAATCCTAGCATTCCAGAGATAGAAATCCCTCTGGATCTCTATGAGTTCAAGGCCACATTGGAAACAGCCAAGCATGGTGACACACGCCTTTAATCCCAGGGAATGGTAGTAGAAAGCAGAAAGGTATATAAGGCGTGAGGACCAGAAACTCGAGGCATTTGGCTGGTTAAGCATTTGGCTGGTTAGGCATTTGGCCTGGTTAAGCATTCAGGCTTTTGAGCAGCAATTCAGCTGAGACCCATTCTGGATTAGGACTCAGAGGTTTCCAGTCTGAGGAAACAAGACCACCTGAAGATCCGGCGAGGTGAGGTAGCTGTGGCTTGTTCTGGTTCTCTGATCTTCTAGTTCACCCCAATACCTGGCTCAGGTTTGATTTTATTAATAAGAACTTTTAAGATTCATGCTACAGTGACCTGATTTTGTTTGACAGGGTCTTATGAATGTGGTTGGATATGGCAGACAATAAAACCTACTAGGAGATTTTTTTTTTCTAATTCCAGTTTATTTCTTGTATACATTATATGTTTAAAATTGGAATTGCTATGAATTGGTTAAATATGGCATGAAGAAAAGACAAGAATAAATAGAGAGGCAGAAAGAGGAGAGAAAAGCTATTTATTTATTTGGGAAGAAAGTGAGAATTGCTTGGTGTAAATAGGATTTTACATAAATCCCTGTGGGTAGTATACTATATGACTTTCCCCCCTGCTTTTTAGACATCTGCAGTAAATCATGGGATTCTTGTTACTGCTTGATGGAGTTTTGTGTTTTGTATGCTGTTAAAGAGGCTCCACAAAGTACTTGAGACAACTTCCCAAGGAAGTAGGGAGCCATGGCTGAGGCTGACCCAGAAACTTCCAAGAATAAGTTTCTTAAGGATGAATGACTTACTGTTAATCCCCAAATCACTTCTCATCTCACATGAACTGAGTAGACACAAGGTAATTCAAATCACTTTTGAGGTTGTGGTACCTGACTGGGGTGCTCACCGCTACTTGGACTCCAAGGCAACATCAGTTAGCTTTCTTTCTCATTCTGCCTGTATAGATGCTAGTTCCATATGTGAGTTGTTTAGACAACCATCAGGTGACTGAGGGATATTTTGAAAATAAATTTCCTAGTTCTCCAGGAGCTATCATACTCATATATACCAATAACTGTTCAGAATAAAGGCGATTAGAGATAGAGGTTCACATTTCCCCTAATCGGGAAAGTTCTTGTTTCTTAACTGATTCTGTGCTTAGAATATCAGACATTAGATGTAAGACAAGCAATGAAGCAATCACACAGGGAGAAAGATTGGCAGAGGAGTTCAGCTCACCTTCTGGACCTTCAGAACAGACCTTTGAGCTTCCTTTTAATTTCATCTCTTTAGTGTAAAGTCAACGAGTAAGGTTTAGTGTTTGTTATTTCTGTTTCTGACAGGTCCATAAAAAGAATCATTGGTGTATGTGTTCAGTAAAGACATGAGTCGATACAATAGACCACAACCCAGACTTGTAAGCAAAGCTTTTCAAATGCATTATCAACCCTCAAATCACCAGTTAACTTTAAAGAAGGAACTGGATTTTGCCCAAGTAGGTGCAGAGTGGAGACAGATGCTCTCTGTGTCTCACAGGGCGATGAGGCTTACACTCCTGCAAGCCCATCCAATCCACTTGGATTGGGAAAACGGGGAGTCAAATGACATGAGGGCAAGCTCTAGTTCTGCATTTGATCACATCATGTGTCTTGAATAACACAGTATCTCTAGAGCAGTCTCCCGAGTGTAGAATGTCAATGATGGTATGGCGAGCATGCATGGCTTAGAAGAATTAGTAGAATTGGTAGGTAATAGCATGGAAAGGAATGTCTAGCTTGTGGTGATTGCACAGTAAATATTTGCTGAATTAAATACTCAGAAATAGGAGTAAAAGAAGAGATCCTTTGCTTATCAACTCACTCTGACGTCTGCCCAAAGGATCCACCTGCAATTTTAACTTCTAACTTACCACTAGTTGACTTTGAGACAACTCTGTAGAATCCCAATAAAAGCTAAAAGCAACAAAGAATGTTTCTGCAGAAGATAATGAAGAGTACTAAGAGCTTTTGTTTTGTTTTGCTTTTTTATCTGCAGGCAAAGAACATCAGATAGAGGTTTTGGGGTTTTTTTTGTTGTTTTGTTTTGTTTTTTGTTCGTTTGTTTGTTTTAGAATCACTTAGAACATATAGATAAAAATATCAAATAGAGTTCAAAAGACTATGGATGGAGAAGTAAAGAATTCAGAAATTATTATACTAGGACAGAAAGAAATAAAATGGAAGGGAGACAATGAATACAATAGTGGAGGCTTACTTGGTAAGTTGTTTTCATTACTCACAGCTGAAGTTTAGGGAGGAGTCTGAGTAATGCTCCCATATTTCTATAATAGGTAAAAAGACAGATCTTGAAGATCATTTTCATAGAAAGTAAAGCAGAAGGAATAAGTAACAAAGATTACAAGCAAAAGAGAATGAACTAATCTGGTAGGTCTAATTTTGGACATATTGGCTGTAGAGGTAGAGAATTGTAGACAATAAGAAAGTTACCTTGAGAGCTCACAGGTGTTTGAAAGCTAGAGTGTTTGTGTGTTTGCACACCGAAAGCGAATGAAAACATTCAGAGAGAAGCATGCTTTGCAAAAGCTAACACAAGCTAGAGGCTGCGAAGAGGCTGTTGAAGAAGCAAAGAGAGAATTAGGAGCGACAGAGGCAAAGCCGAGGGTATGGAGCAGGCTGCCTCAACTGTGAGCCAGTGGCCCCCAGGACACCACGTTCCACAAACAGCTCCACTCCTGGAAACCAGTCCTTCCGCCATGACTCACTGACTTTGTCAACACCACATAGTTCTTCTAATCTCTAGACCAAAGTCTGTGCCTTGTTTTGACTCATCTTGCGTCCTCATTTTTGAGTCTTAAGACACTAAGATTTCCCTCCTGTTCTTTGATATTTATTTTTCTTCTCTTTATTTGGCCAGTTTCAAATAGTCCTAGCTGACACATTTTTCTCTAAGATCAACTTTCTGATGCCTGTTCTCCACTATGCCGTATGTATTTGCTTCATTCAATAGGTGACAACACACCTTGAACATGGAAAATACATTTTGTTTAGGAAGATAAACATCTGTATCCATTTGAACTATGTCTATATGATTGAGGATGAAAAAATGCCCAAGAATAAAGGACCCACATTTATGATGAAGATCACTTCAGCTAAAGGACAAACAGTGACAATCACAGAAGGAGCTGCAAAATATTTTCAATATATTAAAAATGCTTACTTTTTAAATTGGGGAACCCTTGTGTTTCTGGATATTTAAATAAAATAAAATCTGTATCAGATATACTTCATACTAACAATATCCTGAGATCCAAGTGTTTAAGGTCTTTTCACTTGGACCTTGATCTCTTTCTCATCTTCTTACCCATCAGCCCTAATAGTGTCCACTTCTGGGTCTCTGTTTACAATGTCCACAAAGGTCTTTGGCAAGAATGTATGTTTGCCTTTCTTTCAACATAGTGTTGTTCGGCTAGGAATGCATCTCTGTTCTGTCAGGTTTTCCTCTCCAAATATTTTCCAACCCTTTCAGCTCACAGAACATCATTGCTTGTTTTTATTGGATATGATATGATCTCTCTGTCCTCTGAACTCTCATTCGTGTGTGTGTGTGTGTGTGTGTGTGTGTGTGTGTGTGTGTGACATTCTTGTCTATCTCTTCAAAATTTATTTGCGGGATATTGTTCTTGGTATATAGTCCAGTGGTTCTAGCCTTGCTTTCAGTTAAAATTAGCTGAGAAAACCTTTAAAGATGTAGGAGTCTTGGCCCTGGCTCAGATGGCTTTACTGGCAGAATTTTATACAGTTTTCAAGGTGACCCCAATATGACAGGTACAGTTTGATGACACTAGATTGGCATGTACCACTTCTTATTCATGTCTACAGCAGTATAAAATTTTACATTCATGATATGGTAGTGATAAGTATGGAAAAATATGTGATTAGCTGCCTAAATACCAATTAGGTTAAATGTCAATAAGTAGAAACTGATGACCTCTTGTTCCAATAGCATATTACTACAAAAGAGCCACTTAGCAGTAACTTGACCTTCAATAGCTCAGTGCCATGAAGATTTGGAAGCAAGTTACCTAAATGTTCAAACACGAACAGCTGAGCTGAAATAGACACTGCCAGGAGTGACACAGACTCCTAGAGTCCAAGGAGGAAAGGCCGTAGCTTAGAGCTCTTCATTCCAATGCTTGACAACTGATCCCAACCCCAGAAAAGACCGAAGCAGTCATAGATCTGGGAAAAGCACACAGCACAAAGAATATGGAGCATTTGTTAAAGTAAAACACTACAAAATATTTAAAAAATTATTTTCCAGGTCTATGTGGATACTGGGGAAATTACATAATTTCTCTTTGTGTGTGTGTGTGTGTGTGTGTGTGTGTGTGTGTGTGTGTGTGTGTATCTGCCTCTGTGTATCTGTGTGTGTCTCCCTGTCTCTCCCTCTCTCTGTCTGTCTGTCTCTGTCTGTGTGTGTGTGTGTGCATATGTGCACTTGTATATGTGGGTGCATTTTTCCATGTGGGCATATGGAGACCAGAAGTTGACATTAGATATATTTCTCAATCATTTCTCTACTTGTTTTTTGAAATATTTTTGAACATTTTTCTCACTGAACTTGGGCCTCAACATTTTGGCTAGACTGGCTGGTCAGAAAACCCCAAGGATTTGCCTGTCTCTGGTCCTCAGCACTGGCTTATAGGTGAGCAGTGTTACATCTGGCTTTACATGTTCACTGGGGATCCAGATTCGAGTCCTCAAGCTTGTGTAGATCTTCCCACTGAGCAGTCTTCCAAGCTCATCTTACTAATTACCCTAATTAAATAATTATATAGGATTTGTATGTTGTATGGCCTTAAAACTAGGATCCAGTGATTTTGGTAAGCAACATTTCTATAGGGAGGGAAAGAGAGAGAATGAATGAGAGAGAGTCAATGCTATTTTTCAAAAAGGAAATAAGTAGGCAACCTTTAACATCTCTTCTAGCCATTGATTCTTTAATTAAATTATGGCTATTGATCTACCTTCAAGCTCGTTGAGTCTTTCCATAGATGTTGGATCTATTAAGTCCAATTTCTTCATCCATTATTTCTTTTAATGTTGATTCCATTCTTGACATTTCATTTTGATGCCTTCTTAGATTTCCCATCACTCTGCTTATATGACTAGCTTATCCTTGATTACCTGATTTTTTCTATCACAACCTTCAGTACATTATTCCCAATTAAAATTTTGATCTGGTAGTATCAAAGTAATTGCCCTATCTGATCCTGGTCCTAATGCTTCTTTGTCTCTTCAGACCATCTTTACTTAACTGTTGGCAGGCCTTGTAGGTTTTTGTTGTTGTTGAAAGATGGACATGATATATATAAAGGGTAGGAATTGATTTAAAATAGACTTGGAGTATGGGAATTTAGGCTAATCTGGTTGTATTGTTTGCTGTGGCTGTGAGTGCCAGAAATTTCAAATTTCTTGAATAACTTGTTTCTGTTTTCCCTAGAACTTCCCTCAGCACACTTTCTTAGGCAGTTGGCTCCTTCCAACTCTTATAGTTATAATCCAGTATAGTACCTGGAATGGTGATTGGTGTGTCATGGTAGGCAGGGGAAAATTCTGTAACACTCTCATTAAACTTCTTGTTTAAGTGGTGTCTTAGTTCTGTTTCCACTGCTGTGACATAATGCCACAACCAAGGCAATTTACATCAGAAAGAGAATAACTGGGCCTATTGTTCCAGAGGGTTCGAGTCTTTGATGGTGGGGCAAAGGGATGGAGACACTCGACTAGAGAAGCAGCTGAGAGCTCTCCTCTTGCCTCACAAGCAAAAGGCAAAGAGAACACTAGGGATGCCATGAGTCTTCGGAAACCTCAAAACCCACCCCCAGTGACATATCTCCTTCAACAAAGCCACCCCTCCTAATCTTTCTGAAACAGATCCACCAACTGAAGACCAAATATTCAAACATACGAACCTGTGGTGGGGGGCATTCTCATTCAGAATGCTATAGGTGGACTTTTAGACTGTGACCTTCACTGATAATTCTCCAGTGATACAGACTCTTCCAGTCACAGCCTTCCATTTCCTTCTTGGGCACTGACTTGTTTCCTGTCATCCCTGAAGGTATGACCGTGTAGCTCCCGTCCACTAATGATATCTCCTCTTTTGGAGCACAGAGGACCTAATAGATGGAACCAGGAGAAAGTATGAGATATAAAGTCTATAAAACGTCACCAAACATTGCAACATCCAGGAATTTCTTATCAGCCTTCAGCCACCTATCAATAGTACCATTTCAGAGTGTCAAACCATGTGTGTGTTTGTGTGTGTGTAACTTAAAAATGGTTCTTGGAGAACTTTGTTTTGATCATATTCATTCTCCCGACTCCTGGCAGAGTCACAATCTATTCCCTATACTTCTAAATGTATGTCTTCTTTTTCTGTTTGTCTTATTGTAATCTTTCAAGTCTATCGTGTGTTGCTCATATAGTTTTATACATGTGGCCTTCCATGGAGTGTGGTCAGCATTACAGCAATATATTCTTAAAGAAAACTGACTCTCCCAGCATGGAGACGAGAGGCTGGCATGTAGCTCCACCATTACCCCAGGAACTACTGACTGCTGAGATTTGTCTGGTTTGAACTTGTACAAGTGTTCCAATACCACCACAAACCCTATGAAATGATATGTGTAGCTGCCCTGCCGTGTCTGGAGGAAATGGGTTTTTTTGTTCTTCATAGTCATTCCCTAACTCTTGCTT
Source organism: Peromyscus melanophrys (assembly GCA_902168415.1). NCBI lineage: Eukaryota > Metazoa > Chordata > Mammalia > Rodentia > Cricetidae > Peromyscus > Peromyscus melanophrys. The sequence goes on along the minus strand of CABHPR010143897.1, from coordinate 1,832 downwards.
TTACAATATTTCTGTACCTTCTTCTACAATGATCCTTGAGCATTTGGAGGAGGGATGTGATAAAGATGTCTCATTTAGGGCTGAACATTCTCTAATCTCTTGTCCTCTGCACCCTGCCTTGTGGTGGATCTCTGTGTTAATCACTATCTACAGCAAGTAAAAGTGTCTCTGATGAGGGCTGAGAAATTCATTAATCTGTGGCTATCATGATAAACCATTAGGAGTCAGTTTATTAGTATATCCATTTAGCAGAACAATAAGTAGTAGATTCTCCCCTATGGTCTATGGCCTGTCTAAACAGAGGTTGTTGGTCATGGTAATGGTGGCAGGTATGGGTTTCATTCCTATGGAGAGGGTCTCAAATCCAATCAGAAAATGGTTGGTTACTCCCATAGAGTTCATGCCATTATTGTACCAGTGGGTTCATCCTGCCAGGACAGACATTATTGTAGCTTGCAGGGTTCATTGCTGGGTAAGGCTGATGATTACTTTTCTCCTAACACATCTACGCAAGTTAACTACCAAAACTCACAGAAAAGTCAGAAGAGATGCCAGCAGCCAGTAGCCAAATACCACTAAGGGCATATTAGGAGAGTTTTCTCAGGAAACTCCTGAAAAATGCAACAAGAATACTCACGGCAGATGCACCTTATTAGATTGTGTTAATTAGAATATGTTAACATCCTACAAAATGAAGAATTACAGAATTACGGCTCTGGGAACTGTCTTCTATAAAAATGAAAAAGTAATAAAGTGTAGCACATAGACACACACATGCACATACACAAACATATGCACACACTTTTTGTTTTATCATTTTATTTGTTTACTCTAACATACTTTGTTTTCTAGAACAGTTTTAGGTTTTCAGAGTACATGATAGGAAAAGGTTTCCATACATTTCTTTCTCCCACCTCCCCCAAAAGTTGTAATATTATTAACATCTTACGTTAATGTGGGATTTATTATAATTGGTGAAATTATTTGATACATTTATTAATGAATCCTTACTGTTTCCTTTGAGTTTAAAGAACCTTTTTAGGCAGTATTCACTTTTTGAGGACAATGAGGAAATGGATAGTCATTTTTCAAGTGGGATATGAAAAATAAAATCTTAATAGAAAATATTTACTTTTGTGTCTTTTAAGTTCTAAAGTGATTTAATTATTTGTTTTTGAAAAATTAAATTATGATTTTTCACTTATCTTATTTTGATGGTTACAGGCATGCTCCAAAGTTCCATGACATGTACGTGGAGGTTAAACTGTAACATAAAGGCAAAAAAGCAAACAAAAATATATCCTCTGTGGTTTTCTCAGTAATTCCCATGGGCCTTTCATGTAATAAGCAACTTCTGCATTGAAATACAATTCTCATGTTTAAATATAAACATATTCTTTTACTGTGGTACTAAACTTTAGAGTCTAAAGACCATGTATCCAAATACAGATTAGAAATACCATGATTTATCTGATGAGACTATAAGAGATGTTCAAAGCCCATCTTTACATACAATTTATCATTTTAAAGTTGACTCTATAATTAAGCTTTTAGCTAAAAGTTGGCTCCAGTATAAGTAAATAAATACAAATAAATGCTAGTTTGAGGCAGAAAATAAAAATACTTCAATTAGAAAATATCTTTTGATTTACATACATACATACTTACATACATGCATGGTACATATTCCTAAATAAGTGAGTACAAGTTGCTAACTATGTATAATGTTATTTGTATGTGTGTTTTCAGGGCTGACCAAACTTCTTTTTGCAACAGACATAGACAGGCACAGAATATTACAACCAATCAAAGTGCAGAGTGGAGCCCAATCC
>CABHPR010143896.1:0-39821 GCA_902168415.1 Peromyscus melanophrys | reverse complement strand
AGAAGCTGAGCACAGGCAGAGAAGCTTGGATCACAGTGAAGAGTGATTGCCCTGCCGCCCACATGGCTGCTTTCTACAGTCATGGTCCCTAACAGTGTGAGGCGCCTGCTGCACCTCACACTGGGGCTGAGATAAGACCATGTCCCAGGAGTCAATGCGAAGTGTAGTGTCCGAGAGTGCTGCGTTATCATTGTTTGCTTGGTGCCATGGAGCAGAGTCAGGACCCAGTCCTAGAGTGCTGGTCCCTGAATCCACACATTTGTACCTCACCAGCCCCTGCCAGAGAGCAGAGAAGACCCCGGAACTGACCGCAGCCTTGGCAGGGCTACATAGAGTGCTCCTGGGAACAAGAAGTGGCCAAATACAAGAAGTGGCCAAATACCTACGAAGCTTCCTTCTTTTAAAAATTAGTCTTGAGATAGGGAGTTTGCAGGAGCCCCCTGCTGTGCAGTGGCCACTAAGGTGTCCTCCTCTCAGACCAGGTACCTGCTGCTCCAATACTCCAGCCCAGACCTCAGTAACTGCTGTCCCACACACATCACCAATCACACGCAAGGAATCTGCATGCTAGTGTAGTGGGTGAACGTGAGGAAGACACAAACTACTACTGGTTCTCTGTGAGGATTTGACTAGCTCGATCCAACGCCTGAAGCTCATTCAAATTTTTTCTTTTAATTTTCTAGATTTTATTCCTAATGGATGTAATTATACATATTTATGGGTCTGGTGTGTTGTTTTGACACATGCATACATTGTATAATAATATTTCCGGTAATTAACATATGCATGTCTTGTACTTATCTCCAGGGTGAGAAATTCAGAATCCTCAATCCTAGCTATTTTGAGATATTCAATATAATGCTGCTGACCATAGTTGCCTGGGGAACACCCTAGAATGTGTCCCTCCTACCTACTTTAATTTGGCAGAGCTGACCTCCCTTCTCCCTCCCAGCCTCAGATCCCCAATTCCACACAGCAGCAAAGCCTCTGGTATTTACTTTCTGTGTTTAAATCCTTTTGTTAATTAAATATTTTTTTAAAATATTATTTATTTTTATTCTATGTGTATGGGTATTCTACCTGTATGTGTGTCTGTGCACCACATCCATGTAGTACCCACAGAGGCCACAATAGATGTTGGACCCCCCAGCTACAGACGGTTGTGAGTCACCATGTGGGTGCTGCTCTCCTTGACCAGTGAGCCATCTCTGCATCTCCCTATGGTTTAAATTCTTGAGCCGCCAACAGCCTCCTGTGGGGCCTCCCTTCTCCAGCCGTTCCCTCATATATAAAAGAGAAGAACACTGCACGCTTACCTGGGGAGCAGGGGGGTCCTGGGCTCCACTGCTGGCAATGAAGGATTTCCATCGGTAACCAGAGCTCTTCCGTCCTCAATTTCCCCAGCTGTAACGAGGGTCAATAACACCCCCTTTGCTGGCTGGAAATGAGTTCAGCATCTGGTGCAGAAAGTGGGCAGAGCTCAGGAAACATCAAAGACTCTCAGGCCACAAGCAAGCTGTTCTCCTCACTGGATCTCACTCTAGCCTCCTCTCTCCCACATCCTAGCATCAGGTCCCTGACAGAGAGCTGTGACATCTGTGGATGTGTGTCAATCATCTTCCCTGCTCACCTGGCATGAAAGGTCCACACCAGGGCTCTCCTCAAGATAAGACCCCAAGCTAAGTCCACAGACAGGAAGTAGCTGGTGCACAGTGTACACCCCACCATGCAGCATGCTGTGGCCCCTGTGGCCCCCAAACTTCTATTTAAATTATAGTCACAGTAAATATAACAGGATTTCCTGAGCAACCTGCTCCACTCAGAGCAGCACCTAAATACCAAGAAGACCAGAACCTGTGAATGGCCTCCTCCGTTCACCTCCAGGAGCTGTAAATGGCCTCCTCAGTTCACCTCCAGAACCTGTGAATGACCTCCTCAGTTCACCTCCAGAACCTGTGATGGCCTCCTCAGTTCACCTCCAGAACCTGTGATGGCCTCCTCCGTTCACCTTCAGGAGCTGTGAATGCACGGTAGACAAGCTCTTGACCAAAGCTGCTCCTGGTGGTCCTCCCAGCTCCGGCTCGGATATTGAGAACCGACTGGAACAGAAAGTGGGGGAGGCAGATGCCTGAACTTGCCTGCTGTTGTTTCCATATGACCACCACATGGCTCTACTGTCTCCTTCCCAGTCATTGTTCTGAACCTCCCACCCATTCCAGCCCACCACTCCCACTATCTGTCAGCTGCCCCAGTCCCGCTATCTGTCAGCTACCCCAGTCCCGCTATCTGTCAGCTGCCCCAGTCCCGCTATCTGTCAGCTGCCCCAGTCCCGCTAGCTGTCAGCTGCCACAGGTCCCAGTTGTCTATGTCATATTCACACCGGCCGCTTATGAAGCATCTGCTGCATGCCTGGCCCAGTTCTAAGTACATTATCCAACTATCTCATGGAGTGCTCACAATTAGAACTACTGTGCATTTTATCTTACAGAAGCAACCCCAAGATGTTAAGAAACCTGCCCAGAGGCTACAAGCTGACATCTAGATCTCCCCTCCAGAACCAGCATTCCAACTTAGCACACAATCTTGGAGCCTGGGCTTCTGCAACTTTGTAAGCCCTCCCAACACCACTACAAATCATAAGACTAATAACACGAGTATTGTGAGTGTCATTTTCCAGACAAGGCCTCCCTGTGTTCATGGATCAGGAAAACAGAAAAGAGAATGGACAGCCGTTGTGAGCTTGATACATGTCTCCCCAGCCTCTCCACAGGCCCGCTCCATACATAGGCCTCCCCCTCTGTTTAGCCTGGGAACGTGAGACCCTTCCTCACTCTGCCCTGAGGTCCTTCCCCGCTCCTCCCAGTGGGAAAGCAAGGGGTGTCAGGCTTTAGTGGCAAAGAGGAGGAAAAGCCACCAATGTAGTGAGTCTAGGGATGTTCTGGATGTCAACCCATTCTTGATGCAAGAATGGAAGGAGGGCTGGCTGAGAGCCAGGCTGACAGGAGCCCAGCTTCACCACCCAGAATGCAGTTAGGAGACAGAAGCATTGAAGAAGACTCAAGCTGAAAAGAAGATGGAATGGAAGGACCCAGTAATTCAGCGGGAGAAGCCATGAAGAACGGACCAGGCAGACGATAAAAATATCAGCACTCAAACAGAAAACAAAAGATCTAGACCAGATAAGCAAGGGATGTGGGAAGTGTTTTCAAAACACAGGAAAAAGAGCATACAGAAAATGCCGGGCAGTGGAGGCGCACGCCTTTAATCTCAGCACTTGGGAGGCAGAGCCAGATCTCCGTCAGTTCAAGGCCAGCCTGGTTTACAGAACAAGATCCAGGATAGGCAGCAAAACTACACAGAGAAACCCTTTCTCAAAAAACAAAACAAACAACAACAAAAAAGAGTATCCAGAAAATGTGGGACACCATAAAAACCCCAAACTTTTGAATTATAGACGAAGATGAGGGAGAAGAATCCCAGGTCAAGGGTTTAGTGCAAATCTTCAATAAGATCACAGAAGAAACCGTACTGCTACCTACCCATGGCCAGGGTGTCAACTGGCCTGAGCTGCAGCCAGGGGCCATGTCTGGGTCTGTGACCCTACCTCAGCCAGGGTCGGGTCGATGTCAGGGGCTCCATATGGGCCAACATTGAAGGCCATATTGGTGCCCAGGGCCAAAATGATTGGGGTAAACTGTGTTGCCACCTGGGGCCATGTTGGCATCTGGGCCCAGGCTACAGACAGGGGTCATGTCTGGGTCCGTGGCCCTACTGCAGCCAGGGTCTGTGCTGGTATTCATGGCTCCTGGTACCATTGAAGGCCTTGCAGATGCATGAGGTCTGGGCCACCCCCTGGGGCCATGTTGTTGTCTAAGGGCCACCTTTGTGGGGAGGGATGCTGATCTGAGAAGCTTGAGCAGTTCACCCAGGGCCATGGTGACATCAGGGTCCAAGAGGCTGATGAGGACCATGTCTGGATCCATGGTCCTACTACAGCTGGGTCTGTGTTGATGTCCATGGCCCACATTCCCACCAAAGACCACAAAGATGACCAGCTTCAGGGTCACCACCTGCAACCATGCAGTTTCCGGGGCCATGCCAACCTGAATGGTTTTCACTGCCACCTGTGGCCATGGAGTCATCTGGGCCTAGGCTGCTGCCAAAGGTCAATGTGTAGTGGGTAGCTGTTCCAGCTTTGACCTGGAAGTACTACCCACATTGAGGCTTCAGTAACTGTCACGCCTAGAAGGCAGAGCTGAGAGAGGATCCCTGAAGACCTGAGATCCGGATGTGCCGGCTGTCTTTGTTCCTGGATCCTGGAGGTAGACTGAGCAGAGTTCTCCAGAGAACACCACTGGACTGTGCTTCACCTTTCCCAGACCCTGTAACCTATCCCTTCACTTGTAAGTTACCCCACAAAATAAACTCCCTTTTAACTATGTGGAGTTGCCTTAATATTTCAACCAATATCAATGTCTGTGGCTCAGGTTACCACAAAAACTAGTTCGAATGCCCAATGTCTCTACCACAACCTGGGACCATATTGGAGTTCGGGGACCATGCTGCTGCTGGACCCATGTCGATCTAAACTGCCAACCATGGCCATGGTGACATCCAGACCCAAGCTGCTGAAGGTCATGCCTGGGTCCCTGGTCCTGCCACAGTTGGGGTTTGTGTTGATGTCTGTTGCCGTGTTAACCACAGGGGACCATGTGAACTGTGTGTTGAACCATGAGTTGAAGTATAAAGGCCTCCTTGAGCTGGTCCCGCCCATCCCTGACCCAGGGAGAGCTGTCCCGCCCTCCCCCCCCCCCCCCCCCCCCCCCAAAACCCCCCCCCCCCCCCCCCCAGGGGGGGCCCCCCCCCCCCCCCCCCCCCCCCCCCCCACCTAGGAAAGCTGGCCCTGCCCCTAATAGGAGAGCTGGCCCCCCACACTTGGGAAAAATGGCCCTGCCCCTCACCTGAGGGGAGTGGTTCCAGTAGCTCAGACTTGAGGGAGACCAGCTCCCTCTTTTTCCCCCAGGGTACTCTTCAGGAGGGAGAAGTGAGAAATATGTAGATAGAAATATAGAGAAGAGAGATAGTTAGAAACACAGGATAGCCTCAGGAGGGCCTGGGTCAAAACCTGCTGCCCCCTTCTGTCTCTACTACTAGGCTTTTAAAGGAATGCCAAGGGATGGAACAAAAGACCTCCCCCCAGCACAGTCAAGTGCAGACTATCCCAAACACCTGGTGACCATGCACATGGTCAAGCCATCCTCTAATGCAGCCCTGCTGTGTAAAGCAAGCTCAGATCTCACTGTAAAGCTTTTGTGGGCTCCCACATGGACTGATGAACTTAGCAGTCACCCAGGTACACATACAGGGCTTTGGGTTGGCACACCCCAACATTTACCCCATCTATGACCCACTGAAGTGCATGAAGGGACTGGTCCCATGACCTCATGGTCTACATGACTTGGGTTAACAGTGGGATGTCTGGGGAGTTTCTGTGGGGGTCTAGTGTTGAGGGTGTGCCAGAGGCCGGAGGCCTTAAACCATGTAGGGTAAAAGGGCCAACCAAAGAAATACACTCTGACCCTGGAACCAGAGTCAAAAGATTAAAAAGATCCAGTGAAACAAATACATTTTGGCCCTGAAACCAGAGCCAAAGAAACACACTCTGACTCTGATCAACTGAGCACGAAACCAAACAATCCCTGAGCAGGAAAACCAACAAATCCCTGAGCACAAAATCCAGCCAATCTCTGAGCCTGTCCAAGCTCAGGGATTGAAATCCAACCAATTCCCACCCTGAAAATCTTCTCCCTAGAAAAACTCCACCCTTACAAAGCCCTATATAAGCCCTGTGCCTGTTCAGTTGGGAGCTGCCCTTTCCCACCCTGACAGAGGCAGGATTCCTGGATTCCTCCCTCTCAATAAATCTCTTGAATGAGGTTTGGGTGAAGACCTTCTTTTGCCAGAGTGGAGCAGAGCAGAGAAGCAATGGACATCTCTGCTGGGAAACTCTCTTAGAAGAGTGGAGCAGAGCTGAGCTGTAACACCTCTCTCAGAGAGGAGCAGGGTTGTCACATCCTGTGGGGGAGACCATCCCCCATGGGAACACACCCACAGGTATAGCCTGACTTCCCTTCTCTTCACAGAGTAGGCATTGCCTGACTCCCAATAGTCAGAATACCTTTCCCTCCAGATCGATAACACTTGCAAACCTGACCAACAACGCGTTACGCAATGATCTTTTGCAAGGAAAGCTGTTTGGACAAAAGGGTGTACTGCATGACACACAGCAGCTCCCAACGCCACTAAGAGGAATGAAGAGGTGATGGAGAGGCAAAGACAGAGGAGTGACATATTTCATTTTGTTTTGTTTATTTATTTCTTTGATTGGTTGGTTTTTTAAATAGAAATTGATATTCTTATTTATTTTTTATTTTTTATTATTTTTTTCTTTTTTTTAATCCTTATTTTTATTATTTCTCTTTTAGTTTTCCTTTCAGGGGACACTACAACGGTGAGGGGCTGATGCAGAGGGACTGGGAGATGGGTGGAATTTGGGTGCATGATGTGAAATTCCCAAAGAATCAATGAAAAAAAATATGTTTTGAAAATAAATAAGTAAATTTAAAGAAAAAAATCATAGAAGAAAACTTCCTCCAAACTAAGGAAAGACACAAGCATACATATACAAGAAGCACACAGAGCACCAAATAGACAAGACCAGAAAAGAAAATCCTCATGACATATCATCTCTAAAAAACACTAAGTATGAGCCGGGCGGTGGTGGTGCACACCTTTAATCCCAGCACTCAGGAGGCAGAGCCAGGCAGATCTCTGTGAGTTCAAGGCCAGCCTGATCTACAGAGCAAGATCCAGGACAGGCACCAAAACTACACAGAGAAACCCTGTCTTGAAAAACAAACAAACAAACAAAAACCACTAAGTATACATAACAAAAAAAATTATGTTGGAAGCTGCAAGAAAAAAACACAAGTCACACACAGAGGAAACCCCATCAGAACAACTGATTTCTCAATGGAAAATTTGAAAGCTAGAGGAACCTGGAACAATGCATTCCAAGTCTCAAAAGACCGTGATGGACAGCCTTGACTAATAAACCCAACAAAACTATCCACTGTAATTGAAGGAGAAAGAAAAATTTCCATGATATAAACAGTCTGAAAATGTAATAATCAATAAACCAAACCTAAAGATAATATAGGATGCAATATTTTAGGCTGAAGAAAAGAAAATGAACACAGCAAAGAGGCTGTGGAAAGAACATGGAAGCCATAATTATTAAAACATAAAGTATGACCAAGAAAATAAACAATAGCAAAAATCAACAGCACAATGACCACAATTAACAAACACATTTCAATAATAATCTTAAATATTAATGGACTCAATTCTCTAATCAAAAGACACAGGCTGGCTGAAACAAAATCCATCTATCTGTGGTCTACAAGAAAAACACTTTAGCTTTAAGATAGGCACTGCCTTGGAGTGAAGGATGAACAAGAGGACTCCAATTAATGGGGCCAGAAAGCAAGAAGGCATCACTCTTAGTATCTGACAAAATGGACTTCAGACCGCAGTGGGCTACTGAACTGTAGTTATGCCATCGCAGGAAGGTATTCTGAAAAAAAGAACTTTAGGTGCTAAAATTACCTTGGGTAAACTGGTCATGGGTCATGTAGACCAGCCATAAATGTCTATTCAGTGTGTCCCTGTCCTCAGGGTTAGGAGAGCAGCCTATAGCAGAGGCTGCTATATCTCCACTTCTGTAAACAACATTTGCTTCTTTCCTGCACATGTCCACAGCTGCCTTTCTGTATACATCATACAATTTCTGTTTTTGCCTTTAAAAACTCAAACAGCTGAAGGTCGGGGCTGCTTCCTACTACTCTGCCTTATCATTAGACTTATTCAGGCCTCTCGGGTGAACTGGCAGAGATGAAGATGGACATTTAACCAAGAAGGCATTACTGTCCTCAACATGTGCACCAAACCCTGGGCACCCAGTTTCGGGGGGAAATGTACTCCTAGATTTAAAGACACAGACTAACATCAACCCATTTCAGTAGGTGATTTCAGTACACACTTTCTCCAATTGACAGGTCATCTGGACAAAAAAATAGAGAAACATCAGAATTAATTGGCACCCTTGCCATTTGGACTTAAGAGATATCTACAGAATACTCCACAGAAACACCATAGAATTACACATTCTACTCAGCAGCATACAAAAGCCTTTCTAAAATAGACCACAGCCTGAGACACCAAACAAATCTCTACAAACTCAGAAAGATTGAAATAACTCCTTGTATCCTAGCCTGACCACAAATGCAATAAAACTTAAAATTGACCACAAACAAATCTTTAGTAAATATACAAACTCATGGAGATTAAACAACTCATTATTGAATGATGAGTGGGTCAAAGAAGAAACCAAGAAACAAATAAAAAAAACTCCTGGAACTAAATGAAAATGAAAACACAACACACCAAAACCTCTGGGACACACTGAAAGCAGCCCTACAAGGGAAATTAATAGGTCTAAACTTAAGTGTCTATTGTTAAAAAAAAAAATCAGGAAGAGCACAAATAAATGACTTCATGGTGCAACTCAAAAACTTGGAAAAACCAAATACAAACTCAGTCAACAGCAAGAAATAATAAAAATCAGAACAGAAATCAATGAAATAGAAACAAAGAAAATGATACAAAGATTCACTGAGTCTGTGAGCTGGTTCTTTGATAAGACAAACAAGACTGATAGACCCTTGACCCAACTAATCAAAAGAGAAATAGAGGACACAAATGAACAGAAGCAAAAATGAACAGAAAAATGCCACAGACAGCAAAGGCGTTCAGAATATCATTGGGGAATATTTTAAAAACCTGTCTTCCATTAAGTTGAAAAACCTGAAAAAAAATGGATGAATTTCTGGATTCAGCCAAACCACCAAAATTCAACCAAGAAGAGGTCAACAACCCAAACAGCCCCGTAACAAATGAGGAGACTGGTGGTAATAAAGAACCTTCCAGCAGCATTTGCTGAAGATGCTTTCTTTCCTCCAGCTTATGTTTTCGGCATCTTTGTCGAACATTAAGTGGCTGAAGTTACAAGTACTGATGCTTGGGACTTCGATTTTGTTCCATTGGTCCACATGTCTGTTTTTGGGCCAGCACCACATTGTTTTTATTACTATAGCTCTGTAATGTATCTTAAGATCTGGAATTGCAATCCTTCCAGCATTTTTTTTTTTTTTTTTTTTTGGTTTTTCGAGACAGGGTTCCCCTGTGTAGCTTTGCGCCTTTCCTGGATCTCGCTTTGTAGACCAGGCTGGCCTTGAACTCACAGAGATCCGCCTGGCTCTGCCTCCCTAGTGCTGGGATTAAAGGCGTGCGCCACCACCGCCCGGCAAGCATTTTTTTCCCGGGATTGTTTTGGCTATCTGAGGTCTTTTGTGGTTCCATATGAATTTTAGGATTTTTTTTCTATTTCTGTAAAGAATGAGGCAGGGATTTTGATTGGGACTGCACTAAATCTGTAAACAGCTTTTGGTAAAATGGTCATTTTCACAATATCAATTCTACCAGTCCATGAGCATGAGATGTCTTTCCACAGTTTAATGTCTTCATCTTCTTCAGAGTTTAAAGTTTTCACTGTAGAGGTCCTCCACTTCCCTGGTTAGGTTTATTCCTATGTATCATATTCTCTTTGAGGATATTGTGAATGGGAGTGTGTCCATGATCACTTCTCTGTGTGTTTATTGTTATTCTCTATAGAGAAGCTATTGATTTGTACAAGTTGATTCTGTATCCTGCCATGTTGCTGCATTTGTTCATCATTCCCAGAGGTTTTCTGGTAGAATTGTTGGGATCTATAATGTATAACTCATATCATTTGCAAATAGGGATAGTTGGACTTCTTTCCTATTTGTATCCTTTTAATTTCCTTGTCTTACTGCTCCAGCTAGTGCTTTGAGCACAGTGTTGAAAAGGAGTGGGGGCAGTGGGGGATGGGGGAGGACTGCCTCATTCCTGACTTCAGTGGGGTTGCTTCAAGCTCTTCTCCATTTAGGATGATGTTGGCTGTGGGTTTCTCAGATATGTCTTTCATTATGTTGAGATATGTTCCCTCTAGCCCTACATTCTCTGGGACTTTTATCATGAAGGCATGTTGGATTCTGTCAAAGGACTTCTTTCCGACTCTATTGAGATAAGTATGCGCTTTTTGTCTTTAAATCCATTTACATAGTTTATTACATGTTGTTGGTTGTTTTTCACTCTTTGGTCTTTGCTCTTTGAGGGGAGGAGTCACCACTCAGCTCCCAAATAAATCACATAGAAGCTTATTCTTTCTTATGAATGCCTGGCCTTAGCGGGGCTTGTTTCTAGCCAGCTTTTCTTAACTTAAATTATCCCATCTACCTTTTGCCTCTGGGCTTTTACCCTTTCTCTATTTCTGTATATCTTTTCTTTACTTTTTACTCTGTGGCTTACTGTATAGCTGGGTGGCTGGCCCCTGAAGTCCTCCGCTCCTTCTCCTTTTTCTCCCCAATCTTCTTTTCCCAGATTTCTCCTCCTATTTATTCTCTCTGCCTGCCAGCTCCACCTATCCTTTCTCCTGTCTTGCTATTGACTGCTCAGCTCTTCATTAGACCAATCAGGTGTTTTAGACAGGCAAAGTAACTCAGCTTCACAGAGTTAAAACAAATGCAACATAAAAGAATGCAACACATCTTTGCATCATTAAACAAATGTTCCATGACATAAACAAATTAATATTCCACAATAATTACATATTTTTTGTTGTTGCTGTTGTTTTGACTTACATATGTTGAGCTATCTCTACATTTCAGGGATAAAGCCAACTTGGTCTTGGTGGATAATCTTTTTGATGTACATCTGTATTCTGGTTGCAAATGTTTTATTGTGCAATTTTGAATCTATGTTCAACAGGGATGTTGGCCTGTAGTTTTCTTTTTGTTGTGTCTTTCCCTGGTTTGGGTATTACAGAGATACTGGCTTCTTAGAAGGAGTTTTGAGTGCAGAAAAATGAAATTAGACCCATATCTATCAACTTGCACAGCAACTAATTCCAAATGGGTCTAAACGTGAAACCTGGAAACTGTTGGAAGAACACATGGGCAGTTCCCTCATGGTATAGGTGTAGGTAAGGGCTTTCTGAATAGGACTCTATCTGCCCAAGCATGAACTCCACAATTGACCCCTGGGACTTCATAAAACTAAAAGGCGTCTGCACAACTGAAGAAGCAATCAGCCAGGTGAAGAGGAAGTTCACAGAATGGCAGAGAATCCTTACCAGCTCTACATCTAACAGAGGATTAATATCCATACTATGTAAAGAACTCAAAAGACAAAGAACCAAAAAACAAATGACCCATTCAAAAAATGGTCCTGAGATCTGAACAAAGAGTTCTCAAAAGAAGAAGAAAAAGTGTCTAAGAAATGTCTTTTAAAAATATTCATCATCCCTAGCAATCAGGGAAATGCATATCAAAGCATCTTTGAGATTTTATCTTACCCCAGTCAGAATGGCAAAGACCAACAAACAACTAATAGCAAATGATGGAGGCAGTGTGAGGAACGCCCTCATGCATTGTTTGTGGGATTGCAAACTGGTACAGCCCCTACAGACATTAATGTGGACAATTCTCAAAAAGCTAAAAATACATATACCATATGACCCAGCTCTACCACTCCTCGGCACATGCCCAAAGCTCTTGACATCCTACTTCCCAGGCACTTTTTCAGCCATGTTCATTGCTGCTCTAGTCACACTAGCTAGGAAATGGAAACAACATAAAACAAATTTGCAAATTTGTTTTATTATCCAACAAATGAATAATAAAAATGAGGTACATGTACTACACTATGGGAAACCAGTCAGCTATAAAGAAAAATGAAATTTGTAGGTAAATGGACAGACCTAGAAAAGATCACATTGAGCCAGGATGCCCAGACCCAGAAAGACAAATGTCTCATGCTCTTTCTCATCGGAGACTCCTAGCTCCAAATCTTAAGATAGAGTGTTCTTTATAATGTAGTTCTCACCCCTCATCAAGGAAACTTATCTTTGCAACAGATGGAGACCATTACAGAAAACCACAACCAATCAAAATGCAGAGCTGTGAGCCCAGTCCCAATGGATACATCTACAAAACAACTCCCATACTGAACGCGCAGGGAACATTGTGGAAGAGAGGGCGGAAAGATTGTAAGAGCCAAAGTATGAGTGAGTTTGCTGTGAGACTGTCTCCTAAGAATGTCACAAGTTGCACTCATAATGTCTCATCAACATGATTGCCTAAACATGAGGTGAACAAGGTCAACAATAGGCATGCCAATGTGGATGAGGGGAAGACCAGGAGACCTCACCCCTACACAAAGAACTACAGGCAACTAAGGAATGCTCAGAGTGGGAGCAATAGTCTTCTGAGAGGGGCACACCAGTTGGTTATCTGATAGCAAACGGTCAGCCCTGAAATCATGCACACAGGTAGCATTCTACAGACTGAGCAGCTTATATTTAGGAATGTATATGTATATACACATATGCATGTAACAACAATTATTGAAAAAATAGGCCATAAATTTGAAAGAGAGCAAGGAAGGGTATATGGGAAGGTTTGAAAGAAGGAGAAAAGGGGGGAGATGATGTAATTATATTTTAATCTCAAAATTTTTTAAAAAGAAAGACACTGTGCCATATCTCTCTCCTGTTAGATTAGTGAAGACAGTGGTCCCCAAGCCACTGGAACTGAGACAGTGTTGAGTTTGGGTGGATGGACGGCTTAGTTACACATACCTATTGTTCTCTGTTAAAACCTAAATCTTATGTCAGTACCCCAAAGACTGGACTTGGGGGCCACAGGACCCCTTTTATAAACTTTGTTTCTCAGATTTATCTCTTCTGGGAACCACAGAGTTGGGGCAGGATGAGGCCCAGGCTCCAGAGGATTTTTGCAGCCTCCTTTCCCTGCTTCAGATTCTTGTAGTCTGGCCTGGCATGCTTCCTAGCTGGGAGTATGGCTAAGGGAGGCTGAGCACAGCCATGGGAGTTACCATCAGTGTTTCTTTTTAAATTTAACCTCAACCAGGTTTGTATAAAAACCATGATTTCCAGCATGGTTTGAAAAACTGAAAGATGGAAACATTCCCACTGTTCCACAAAGCCATGACCATCCAAGTCAGGTGACAGCTGTCCTATGAAGAAACCTGGCACCTGCTGTCCTCACCCAGCAAGTTCCCCTCTATAGGTTACTCATCTTGCCCTTGAATTTGAGACTCTGATCTAGTGCACTAGACCAGATAGGAAATGCCTTTGGGGAACATGTCCAGGGACAGGCCTTGTCATTTTTGATGGCCCTTCTAGGTTTCACGTGTCTTCTGGACAAGTCTAGGAGCTCCTGGGCCCTTGGTTTCCTCCCATCTGTGAAATGAGGGCAAGTCCTGGCATTCTCTAAGGGCATGTGCAGCTCTGACTTTGTGAGCTCCCAGACCTGTCCTGTGACCTTGGCTCTGTGGGGGTCTGGACAGCTCAGCCTCTGCCCACAGTGTCTGCAGGGAAGCAAGCAAAGGGAAGGCCCAGGGTTCCTTTATATGGAAGCTTCCAAAGATGTTTCCTCTCTTCACTGACCTGTCCCCTCTCCTCAGACTGAGGAAGGAGTGAGACTGGAGCCTGGCCAGCTGGGACCAGGAGCCCATGCTGGTCTGATGCTAAATCAAAGCCTTAACAGACAACCTATTGATGCACTGTCTGGCAAATGCTGTTTCCTTGAGGACCAGTCAGTGCTGGAGGTGGGGACGCTCATTCTTTCCATTCTGTTCTCGCTCCCATAACTTCCACTTCAGCCCTCACTGCAGCCCCGGGTCCCAGTCCAGACTTGGACTTCAGTTCTCCGTGGCAGCATTGCTGGACTTGACGTTCCGTGTCTGTGTGAGTCTCCTAACTCAGTTGCCACTCTCGACTCCACCCGCCCTCAGTTCTGCTCATATCGTTAGAGGTTCCTGGCCCATAAAGAGTCCAAGAACTTCTCCTTGGATGAATGAATGAACCTGGGAGGGTCTGACTGTTCCCTCCTAAACTCACATGGAAACTGACTTGCCTCTGTAATAGTTTTAGGAGGCCAGGCATTTGAGAGGTAGTTAGGTCTGAGAGCTCTGTTCTCAAGAGCAGTCAGTGCTGTCACTGAGTCAGTGGGCCAGGTGTCATGAGTGGGTCTGTTATACATTCAGCCACCACTTGCCTCTCTCTAACTCACACCCACTTACCTTTCTGCCACAATGCTGTGCAGCATGAGGGCCATACCTGGAGCTGCTCCTCCATCTTACACTTCCCAGACCATAAAGCTAAATGAACTCCTAAGCCTCATCATTTTGCTGGCTTGAGCTATTCAGTTATAACCATAGCAAACAGACCAAGACAGCTTTCCAAAGCAGCCAGGCATTCACGCACCTTCAGCCTCTGGATCCCACTAGGGTCACTTTCTGTCCCAGGGGCCCCCTCCTTAAGTGCCAGAATATTTGCTCTGGCCACCTTCAGGCACTGGCAGTCCTTCCTGTCGTGATGTCAGCATTCCTCATGATCTAGTTCATGGGGTCTTCTCTGATGCGGACTTCCCATAGTATGCTTTGCATGTTGTCACACCTTCTGTTGCTACACACTTTCTGGGCTATACCATCCTACCTGTGGTCGATATGGCCACCCCATCTGTGTTTGCCATAACCACCCCTGCCTCCATTGCTGCAGTGACACACCCCTCCTCAGCCTGTGGTTATGATGATCATTCCACCTACTGTTGCCATGACCACCCTCCCTGTGGTTGCCATGACCACACCCCAGTGGCTACAATGACCATCCACTCTGTATGATGACCCCCTCACTTTGGTTGCCATTGCCACCCTCCCTGTGGTTGCCATGACCACTCCTCCATGACTGGGATGCCCACAGCCCCTGTGGTTGCCATGACCACTCCTCCATGACTAGGATGCTCACACCCACCCCACCCCCATTGCTGCCATGACCATCCCACCTGTAGTTGAAATGTTCACTCCATTTGTGGTTGCAATGACCACACCTGTGTTGTGATGCCCACCCCACTTGTGGTTACACAGCCACAACCCCTGTGGTTGCCATGACCACCCAACCTGTAATTGCAATGATCACCCCACAGTGGTTGCTTTCTGCAGCACACAGAAGTCTTCAGTTGCAAGTAGAACGCCCAATTCCAGCTGTCACAAAGCACCAACTCTGCCTCTGGCTTCTCTGTCAGCAAGCCCTTGGCTCTCCCTCCTAACTGAATGCGGGTTCATCCTCAGGGAAAGTTTATTCCCTCATCAAGGTAGATGACCACCAGCTTCACATTCACAAGCCCACCTGAACAAAGAAGAGCCCTTCCCAACCCCAAGTGAAAGTTCTCAATTCATGCCAACTGGCCTTCTGTCCCAAGCACTTGAAGCATGGTTTAGAGCAGTTCTTACTTGGCTTAGAGTAACCTGGCCTCAGTGAGAGCCCAATCTCCCCCCAGATGAGAACAGTGTTTATACCACCTCAGAATACAACCAGAGTGCCATGGAGGCCTTGGAAAGAGACCACAAGATCCCTAGGCTTTGTGTTTTTTCCCCCAAAGAAACCCAGAGCTCACTGAGGGCAGGGCTAGCTCCACTTGCTCTCTGGTCCCCTTCCTTTCCTGTGCCAGGCATGCAGCTCACTCCCAGAAACTTTCCTTTCTTTGAATTCCTCTCTTCTTTCCCATCCAGATGACAACTGGCACCCACTGTTTATAAGAACATCTCTGGTACCCCCAGCTTCCACCCATCCTGAGACAGCCTCCAGGTGCTACCTGGGTGTGGGCAGACCTCCAGGAAGAGGGCACGGCTAGCCTCTCCTGACACAGGTTTGGTAAAGAGATATCTTGGGGGAAGATGCCTGAGATTGGCCTGGGGCATCCACACTCACTTCTTGGCCTTTGGGCCTCTTCATCACAGCCTCCCACAGGGCTCTGGCAGCATGGGAGCAGGCCATGTGACTGCCTACCCCTGCCCACTCCATCACAATGACATTGGAGTGAAGCTGCCCCAACGAAGACCAGACTTCACCCCGTGGGAGTGGAACAGGAGTCTGATTCTGCTTTGCTGTTACTGTTTGGGTTTGGGGTTTTTTGTTGTAAATTTGAATGGGAAAAATGTAAGTCTTGGAGACTGTCATATGAAGAAGATGTGCAGGAAGAGGACAGTGAGAAGCAGACAGCCAGAATCAAAGGACAGAAGGCAGGCAAGGGACAGACTGAGAGGGACACAGAGCCCCCTCCTTGGCCCTGTTGATTTCTGGCTCCAACCCAGAGACTCAGTCCTGAGGCATCCTCAGGACCTGCCTAGTGCTGGTTCTTGGCATGGCTTCCCACCCAGTCCACTTAGCATCTTCATTTGCAGTTGGAGAAGTTCCTCTTCCTAACCCACCAGGAGCAGCCTAGCCTCCCCATGCAGTCTCACTTAAACCAGTGAGAGTCAGCCCCTGAGCTCTCCGATTCAGGATGCTTTGATCGGCACATGTCTTGAACAGTGACCCAGCCCAGCCCGCTCACAGACTCCAAACTTCTTTTGCTCCTTTTCTCACTTGGATAATCCAGTCACTCATTTCTTCCTAGATGTCTTCCTACCTTACTGTTATTTCAAATTATGGTTGTCAGGCATTAGCTATGGTCCAGACAGGCCCAACGCTTGACATGGTAAAGATGTGAAGAGGAACCAGGTAGAGTTTGAATTTTGAAAATGGGAAATAATAAATATTAAGCAAAGGCTGGACGGTGTTGCAAATCTTGGGGAAGAGCGTGTGCAGGATGGAGAGCACGTTGGCTAAAAGGCTGTCATCGGAGGGACGTCTCAGCCTTTGGAGAAGCAGCTGCCTGTGGATTAACTTCAAGCATTTGAAGTACACCCTCAACCCAGGAATGCTCCCCCAGCCACCTTCCCAGGCCTGGTCCAGGTCCCTAGACACCCCACCTCTTCTTCCTACTGGGCTATGCAACTGGATTTCAGTGCCGCTCCTGAAAGGCATCCCCAATCTGTTCCCCTTCACCCCTGGGGTAATGTCCTTGGAGGAAGCGAGCATACTTCTGCTTCTAAGGTGATCTGCTTGCACAAATATTCAGAGGAAAAGTGAACCATCTGTCTTCAGGGGCTGAGTGAGCAAGGAAGAGATTTAAACCTTTGACAGAATGAGAAGACATTTTTATCACAGCTGACTGTTGGTGGAGGAAGAGGGCGAGAAACAGGAAGCATTTCCTCCCTTTTTGGAGACAGTGATTTCTGTGGCTTTTACCACATGACACAGTGTGAGAAGAATCTTCTATTGTCTTGGGATTTTTTTTGTTATTATTTGGATATGGGCTACTTTTTTGATGTAGGCTAATCAGATACAGGGTCTGATATTGGCTGGCCTTGATCTCACTATATAGGGTAGATGCGCCTTGAATGTCTGACCCTCCTATTTCCATTTCCTGAGTGCTAGAATTATAAGCATGCATATAAGCATGCATAGAGTAAGTGCATAGATCATAAGCATGTCATGCCTAGCCCAAGAACTTTCTAAACATAGCTTAGCCCCAACAACTTCAGGAATAATCAGAAGAACTTTTATTCATGTTCTTGATGTTTTATTGTTTTGTTTTGTAGGGTTGTACCATTTCTTGAGGGGCACTTAGTAAACCTAGGGCATTAGCTTCTATTTTAATTGTGACCAGGCACTAAAATGTTGAAATATCCATGAAGGGAAACTTTTTCAAACTTTTCTTCAGCTTAGGAGCTATTGGCAGCTGACAGCCGCCGGAGGAGGAAGAAACATTCTTCTTTGGGGCTGTGGCCCCTGACAGATTGCCCAAGCTCTGGTGAATGGCTGCACCCATGCACATTTGACAGCACCAATTGGACTTAGTGGGTTATTTAAAATAAAAAGAAGGAAGAGAAGGAAGAAATGGAGGAGGAAGAGAAGGAACAGGAGGTCATGAAGTTGGGAGGGGGAAGAGTTGAAGAGAAATCAAAGAAGTTAGAAGGAGAAATGGAGAGTGGATATGGTCATATTTCGTTGTATACAGGTATGAAATTCCCAAAGAATTTTTTTTTCATTTTTCTCTTTGCCTCAAAAACAAAACAAAACCAAACAAAAAATACTTGCTTCAGTTTAAATTTTAAAGTATCTTTACACCTATGGGTTGTTCAAGCAGATTTCATTTCATGGTAGCAAAAAGGCTATCACAGCAGGACACAGGCCACTGTTAAGGATGCTGCCAGCATCTGGGCAGAGAGAAAGCAGACCCTCCTCCCTGGAAGCCACTATGAGTCTATAGGAAATGTCTCTGAGGAAGCATGATACTGAAGGGGCATCTATGCTGAAAACTAGAAATTCAGACAACAGCACTGAGTTTCTGGGCTGCCCGTGCCCCTCCCAACCCAGTCCCATGCTGAGCAGGCAGTGAGGACCCCAGCTTCTGATGTCCTGAAGCTTTAGGCAGCACCCACCCACTCTTGGCCGACTTGCTGGACTTAATTGAAATGCTGGTAAGCCGAGAGCTCTGCTGGCCTGGTATTTTGGACATGGCTTGCTGGCCTCAGCTAGACACATGCACAGCCAAACCAAGACAGGCTCCAGTTAGCCACACTCTCCTGCCAACCCTGAGCTTAGACGTCACCACAAAGATAAAAAGGAGCCCAACAGAAAGAGACAGAACATTGAAAAGCCTGGGCCCTGGATGCTCTCCTGCAGTAGACCACTTTGAAAATGGCTCCCATGTTGCCTGCCCTCTTGTATCAGCACCTGTGTGGTTGGTTCCCTCTGTCCAGAAGCAGCCGACAGAGTGACTTTGTTTCTCATAAACAGAATGCGGCATGAATGATGGACGTCACTTCTAAGGCGAGGACCCGAGCTGCTGGCTTCTGCTTGCTTAGCTCTCCCTTTCTCTCTCATTCTTCTCTCTTGCTTCTGGGATTGAATCAAGTTGCATGTGGAGAGGCACATCTCTTAGGAACCAAGGATGGCCTCCCGCCAAATCAAGCAAAGAGCTTGCTTTCTGTTCCCGGGGTCCACAAGGAACACACTCCTGCCACTCAGCACATGAGGCGCTTGGAAGCAGATCTCCCCACAAGTCAAGCCAATACCCAAACTGTAGCCTTCCTCAGAGGATCCAGTGAAGACCTCCAGCCTCCTGACTCACAAAAGCTGTGAGATCATCAGTGAGTGGTTTAGGTCATTAAACTAGGGGAAAACCTGTCATTGAGGCAGCTTCCTCCCCACAGGTAGACCCTCAGAGGAGGGACAGCGGCTTTGGCCTCAAGTGTGTGGTCATGTTCTGCCAGTCAGCCATGCAGAGACAGAGACCGTGGGGACAAGTGTGCCTCCATGTGAGACTTGAGAATATAAAATGTCAAATCAGAAACTTCAGCAGGTCCACTTTAAGACAGAGAATTCATGGCCTCTCTCCAGACAGGACTGCATGATTCCCAGAGCTCAGGCAATTTCTCCAGCAAAGAAACAAATGGGTAAACAGCCACAGTGGACATGGACAGGAACCAGACTCCATCAAGACGTAAGCTGAAGAAGTTTCCGGCACTTACGGTGGGTAGTCAGGGCTTGCCGTGTGTATACATTACCTGGGGGTTGTGAGGCGTACCTGTATCCCCTGCACTTGGGGGGCTGAGAGAGAAGGATCCCAAATTTGAGGCCAGCTTGGCCTACATAGTGATACCCTCTCTAAATAAATTAATAAATAAATATTTATGGTGTACAAAAAATCATAAATGTGGGACACTTTGCAAGAGGAAATCATCCTCGAATGTCCCCTAATATGTTTAGCAAGGACTACATTCAAAGAATTAGAGGAAATTATGTTTTAAATTTTAAATAAAATCGTATCAATAGTTAAGCAGTAGATAACAATTAAAATAAGGAGATAGAAGTTGTCTTAGTCAGGGTTTCTATTGCTGTGAAGAGACACCATAATCACAACAACTCCTCTAGAGGAAAACTTTTAATTAGGTCTGGATTACAGTCTCAGAAGTTCAGTCCATTATCATCATGGCAGAAAGCATGGCAGCCTGCAGGCAGACATGGTGCTGGAGAAGGAGCTGAGAGTTCTGCATCTGGATTCACCAGAAGCAGGAAAAGGCTGTCACATTAGACATAGCTTGAGCTTATAAGACCTCAAAACCCACCTCCACAGTGACACACTTCCTCCAACAAGGCCACCCCTCCTAATAGCACCATTCCCTAAGGGCCAAACATTCCAACACATGAGTCTATGGGGGCCACTCCTATTCAAACCACCATAGAAGTTATGAAAATAAATGGAAATTTAGAAACTGAAAGATACTATTTGCTACTAGAAAAACTATGAAGCAGCTGCTACATGGTGGAAGGAAGCACCTGTGAGCTAAAGACAGAGTGGTTAAAAACTAACTTTTTTAAAGGGCAGAGATTAAAAACACATTCAAGAAAAATCAGGAGCCTTAGAAAGCAGTGAGAAGGATCAAACAGCCAAGGCATGATGGGAGTCCCAGACACAAGAAATTCGAAAAAGAAAAAAAAAAGGTACAGAAAAATGTTGGAGAATAACAGTGCTCCAAAACTCCCGAGGACTGACGACGGTAACATTAAATGCTGTGGTGGGTTAAATGGAAATGTCCCTCTCGGGCTCCCTGAGATCTAGCACTCTGTCTCCAGTGGATGGTGCCGTTTTCAGAGATGGTAAAATTACATGAGGTGGACACAGGGGAGAAGAAGCAGGTCATTGGGGTGGGGCTCCAGTCCCTTCTCTAAGTGGCCCCCACTTCCACCAGTACATAATGCACCCAGAATCATGGCGCCAAGGACCATGGATTGGCAGTCTGAAGCCAGGAACCAAAGTAAATATTTCCTTTTGCAGTTGACCACAGCGATGCAGTTCCAAAAAAGCCCCCAAAGAATCAAGACAAAGTGGTAAACACGACACACCAACACCTCAAACATGAAAACAAAGACAGAGATCAGCAAGAAAGGAGGTCGACATCAAGAAGAAATTCAAAATCACATGACCCAAGAATTCCACTGCCCAGCAACGCTTTCCTTAAAAATTAGGGGAATATAAAGATATTGCTACGTAGTGACAAAAACCTCATCACCAGATCTGGAAAGTGAACAATTTCAGATGCAAAAACAAACAAAACCCACTCCACCTATGAGCTCATTTATCCAAAACAGGCAAACCTGGTAACTTGGGTTACGGTGCCCTGAAGGCAGTGAGTGGTGTGCTGGGGGAGGTGCCACGGTGCTGGTCTCATGAATGCTTTGGGTTGTGATTTGGGCATACTGCATTCAGAGTTTGCTCAAAGAGCTGATCGTAACAGCCCTCCCCTATTGGGATACCTCATTATTTTCTCTGTGTTTTCCTGGTATTCCCACTCGAGCAGAACCTCTGACCTCCAAGGTGTTGTCTTTGCTCTTTTGGGGGGCCCGCCACCAAGCTCGCAAATAATCACTCACAGAGGCTTATGCTTAATTATAAATGTCCGGCCTTAGCTTGGCTCATTTCTAGCCAGCTTTTCTTAACTTAAATTATCCTGTATACCTTTTCCCTCTGGGCTTTTCCTTTTCTATTCCTGTATACCTTTCTTTGTTTCTTACTCCATGGCTTGCTGTGTAGCTGGGTGGCTGACCCCTGGAGTCCTCCTCCTTCTCTGGCTCCTTCTCTCTTCTTTATCTCTCCTCTCCCAGATTTCCACTTCTATTTATTCTCTTTTCCCAATGATCCCTGAGCCTTGGGAGGAGGAGATGTGATATGGATTTCCCATTTAGGGCTGAGCATTTGGCAGTTTTATTCTGTGTTGGCCCGTTGTGGCTCTCTGCCTTGATCATCATTTACTACAGAAAGCAGCTTCTCCAAAGAGGGCTGTGAGATGCAGTCATCCATGGGTGTAGTGGTAAGTCATTAGCAGCCAGTTTCATTCTGTCTATCTAGAAAAATGATGGTAGGTTCTTCCTTACAATTGCCTCTTTAAATCGTGCTTTATTCAGAGCTGGCAACCTGAGGTTGCCCTGGTACTAGCTAACGGGTTCTGTTCCTCATCAATTAAAGAATTCAAAGACAGAAAAATGCATGGCACAAAGTGAGAGTTTACTAGCAAGCATCACAGATGTGTCCAGTAGAGAAGCCCCCCCCACCCAGAGCTGGGGAGAGCACCAACTCTGAGAGAGTTTGAGTTTTTATTTGAGTTTAGGGTGTCCCACCCAGCGATCCTCCTCTCTTTTTCCACTGGTCTAAAGGTGTCTCTGTGTCCCTTATGTAGCAAGGATTATGCCTCTGTCTCTGTCCTGGAGCACAGAAGTCACTTGTTTCTCTGGGTAGGGGTGACACCCCCACCCTCCTCTGTTGAGAGCCCCACATTGGTATGCCAAATGTAGCTGAAGTTTTCCTGTGTCCCGCCCAGTCCGCAGCTGCTCAGACCCAAATAAACACACAGAGGCTTATATTAATTATCAACTGTGTGGCCATTAGCTCAGACTTATTACTGACTAGCTCTTACACTTCAATTAACCCATAATTCTTATCTATGTTTAGCCACTGGCTTGGTACCTTTTCTCAGTTCTGCCTTGTCATCTTGTGTGGTGTGTGTGTGTGTGTGTGTGTGTGTGTGTGTGGTGTGTGTGTGTGTGTGTGTGTGTGTTTGGTATATGTGTGGTGTGTGTGTGTGTATGTGTGTGTGTGTTGTGTGTGTGTGTATGTGTGTACATGTGTGTGTAGTGTAGTATGCCTGCCTACTGTGGCAGCAATTTCACATGGGAGATGAGACATGAAACCAAGGCTGAGTCCTCTAACCAAGGGGAAATCTTGGGGGACTCCTGGCAAGATGTCTTCCTCTATGTAATGTGGAATGCCATGTCTGCTTTATGAGTGGGTTCTACCATGTGGGTGCAGAGATGCCCTAAAAATGGATAAAGGTTCAGAGCAAATTCTGCAATCCCCAAAAATAACACATAAGGGAAGAGAATACCAGCAAGCTACCACAGGGGTTGCCTGGCCACTGCTATGTGCGCTAAGAGATGCATCAGAAGCCAAGACAGTGGCCCAGGGGAAACTTGTGTGTGTCAGGGAAAAGGAGATTTGTTCAGCATCCTCCACATTAGCCTCTGGTCTGGAAAGGAAAGTGGAAAGAGGGATGTTAAAACTGAACTGTTGAGCCGGGCGGTGATGGCGCACGCCTTTAATCCCAGCACCCAGGAGGCAGAGCCAGGTGGATCTCTGTGAGTTCGAGGCCACCCTGGTCTCCAATGCGAGTTCCAGGAAAGGTGCAAAGCTACAGAGAAACCCTGTCTTGAAAAACCAAGAAAAAACAAACAAACAAACAAAACTGAACTGTTGTCTTTCAGCTTACAGCTGGGAGGGGGCCTGAGAGGGGAAGGATGAGGTAGGTCTGTGCTGAGGAACCTTTGCTGGGATCTAAACCTTGGGACCCACCAGAAGAGTAAAGAAGGAGGAAAGGGGGATAAAGAGATGACAAAGGACAGAAGGACAGGACAAGCAGTGTTCGATGCCAGTCATCAGGCCACACAGACCTGTGTTTCCCCGAGAGCTGAGAAAGAGCTCAGATCACTGGGGACCTCAGGACTGGGGTGCAGCTTTAGTGGTTTTGCTGACCTGTGGTGGGACATGAGCTTTAGGAAGTAAGAGAAGTTCTGGCAGGCCTGAATGATCCAAACCAGCGTCTGGACTGAGTCCCTATGGTGCTGAAGCACAGGGGAGATGGAGAACTAGAAAACAGACCATCGGACTATCCTCGTTACGCAAAAGCAAATGTGGCAGGGTGTGTGTTGAGCTGGAGTTCCTGGGGGAAAATTCCAGATAACCAGATTCTGGGCTCGGGAGGTCTTCAAAGGCTTTAGAGTCTGACCAGAGGTTCACAAAAGGGTTGAAAGGAGTGGGAGACACAGTGGTTCTCACTGTACTCTGTGCGTTGGAGGAGAGAGATGCCCCGGGGGCGGAATCCACCCAGCCACTCTTCTGGTGGGGTCACCAAGGTTGTCTGCAAGGGTGGACAGCAAGTCAGGCTGGAGGGCAGTGCATGGAGCAAAGAGGAGGAGGGAAGACAGAAAGGAGGACAGCCAGGCAGGGCGTGGAACAGCCAGGTGGGGGACATTCTGGACTGGGAGGGAAGCATGGCATGGGGTAGCCACAGGTGGGGACACAACCAGGCAAAGGACTAGCCAAGTGGTGGAGGCAGCCAGGGAGGGGAAGAAAGCCAGGCAGGGGCCCAGCCAGATGGGAGAATAGAACCAGGCAGGGGAAGCAGCCAGGTAGCCTGGCACAGCCATGCCCCATGCTAGCCTGGCTAAACAAAAGAGCTTGAGTAGACCCCAGAAAACTCACAGCAGTGGAGTGGGAGCACCCTAGGATGAGGGTGCTGTTCAACTGATATAAGAAATAAAAGCTTTTCACAGCATACTAGACCTTGCTGACACATTTTGTTCTGTTTTTTAATTCTCTTAGCTGCTGAATTGCAAGACCAACTCCAGTTTGCTTGGAATCATCAACAGTGGACCTTCCGTGTACTCCACCAGGTTACTTTCCCATTCCTCCTAGTCGTCATGACATGGTAATCCAGGACCTTGCTTTGTTATCCTGCCCACCGTCTGTAAAAAGGTTTCATTGCATAGTTGACAGAATACTGACCTCCGATTTACAAATTTAGGGAAGCTTCTAAAAGGCGTAGAGGTGCACCTGAAGGAATGGGGATGGGAGCTGAGTCTACAAAGTGTGTGGAGGCCAGGCGCTGCTGCAAAGTTAGGGGTGTCACGGCCCAGTATGGTGCACATAATACCTGAAAAGTGTGTTGGAAAAAAACTCCCAACAGCCTGCTCCTGTGAATGGAAAAGAAATGCAGCCTTTCTTAAAACTCCTGGGAGATTGGTGGACCTCCACACCCACCTCATCCAAGCTGCCCATCCTTCCCGCACAATTTGATAAAGAAGGGTGCCAAGCAGAATTGGGGCAGAAATACTCCAGAGGCTTTGGAATAAGCTCAGACCCTTCTAGGCCAGGCTAATCAGCAGTGTGCCCCCATTATCCCAACATCCCTTTCTATTAGAAGTCACTAGAAGCTGAGAAAGCTATCGCTGGGGGCTGTGGCAAAAACAACCCAAGCTAACAGTTCCAATAGGGTCTGGCATCAGCTATGGAAAAGGGCAGAAGCTCCATGTCCAGTGTGAAACAGCAACTGCTGGCTGTGGATAAAGCATTGTAACTGTGGTGTGCACAGGCCCCACCTCAGCTTATCTGACTAAGAGTTGGGATGGAGGCCTTTTGGTGAAGCCTCTTCCTGAGGTAGCACAGAATCAACCCTCCATGGCATGCATATGGGCAGAAATGGGGTGCAGGCTGCCCTAGGGCCCTGTCCTTTAAAGCTACTCAGCTCCCTCTAGTAACTGAACCAACAGCTAAGCCAGATCAAGTGTTAAAAGAAACACCACACATCCCTGTAAATGCCTGCTGCATACAGTAGGAACACCAAACTGGAATAGGTAGCTGTAGAAATACAAATAAACACAGATACATGTGGCTGGAAGAGGGAAAAGAAAATGCTGCCTGTAAGCTGAATAAAAGTAGTACAGATAATAGTGACTCGTGACACTTAGCCCATGACAACCTGTGACCTCTCTCCCAGAGGTCTCTCTTTATGGGAGAAAAAGGAAGACCTTCAGGCACTAGGTTGGCCAGTATGGCAACAACAGATATGGAAGCAAATTCATAAGGGAGTTCATCAGGAATCAGAACCCCTGACAGTTTTCCATATGACAGCCCACAGCCCATTGAGTCTCCTGGATACTTTTTATTTTAATCGAAATACAGGCCATTTGCCCTCAGATGCCACTAACTGGGTCATTCAAAGTCTGGTCACAGGGAAGCCAACACAGCATTCATGTAAAATAATTTGATGTCCCACATGCTGTTCAATTGTGCAAGGTCTATTTCTGATTGTGGCCTTGGTAGAATTCTATGTATGTCAACTTGCCTGTAAATGATTAATAAATAGACTATGCAGAACCTATGCCTCTCAGTGATGGATGCAAGTACGTCCTCTCCTGTGTGATCACTGCCACAAGTCTCTTATAAGCACTTCAGTGCAAATGAACAACACCTGAAATCACCATCGAGTGCCTCATCAACTCAGTGTTACGTATGGGTGTTATGAAAAACTGACAGTTACGAGGGTAGTCATGTCACAAACAGTGATGAGTAGAACTGAGCTGAAGACAACAAGCTGCATTGACGTTTTCACCTGCTTTACAATGCACAGGTAGAAAAGGGCACCCAGAGGCCATAAGGTTGCTAAATGAAAATCACAGTGCCAGGAATGTGCTACCGAGGCCCTATAAACCACAAAGGCTATTGACACTGTTGTTAGTTGTTGTGAGATATTTGATTACACTGTGTAAAGATATGTCACTGTGACTGGCTTAATAAGAAGCTAGACATCCAGTAGCTAGGCAGGAGGTAGAGCAGGGACTTCTGGACAGAGAGAGCTGTGAGAAGAAGAAGGGCAGAGTCACCAGCCAGTTGGACAGGAAACAGGAGGTGCAAGATGAAAGAGAGATAATGCCACATGATAAAATGTAGATTAATATAAATGGGTTAATTTAAGTTATAAGAGCTAGTTAGGAACAAACCTAAGCTATAGGCTGAGCTTTAATAATTAATAATAAGTCTCCATGTCATTATTCATGAGCTGGTGGTCCAAAGAAAAGTCTGACAACAAATGTTGTCCAATATGAGAGCTCAAACATCCAAACATAGGGCCTGAGAAAGCAAAAAAAATGTTCTGGACAAAGAGCTTCATACTCTTACAATCTTTCAGGCAGGCTGGTGCTGGAAGACATACAGGGGTGCGGCTACCAGCTGCTGCCTGCAGGCTAGAGCCATCCCCCAGTGCCATGGACCAACACCATCCACTAAGCTGAGCTGTGCCTGCAGCTGACATAGCAATTTAAGATTTGTTTCATATGATCAGGGAACATTGTAGATGCTTAGTAAAGACAAATCCAGACAGGAAAAAAAAGAAAAGAAAAAAAACTCTAAACAGGTTGCAGTGTATTTTTAAAATGTATGTAGACTTAGAAAAGAAAATGGGTATTAAACAGTCATAGCAAAGAATAGTTTATAAATAATAAGATAAAGTCTTTAAAGAGAAAATAAAAATAATATAAAAAGGATAAGCCACATAGAGACAGGAAAAACACAAGGAATCTGGATCCTGTATGGTGTTGTATTAACTTTAAATGTTTTGATTGCTGA
Source organism: Peromyscus melanophrys (assembly GCA_902168415.1). Classification (NCBI taxonomy): domain Eukaryota; kingdom Metazoa; phylum Chordata; class Mammalia; order Rodentia; family Cricetidae; genus Peromyscus; species Peromyscus melanophrys. Next base: position 12,474 of record CABHPR010143896.1, on the reverse strand, counting down.
TGAGCAAACAATACCTGCTGAGAGACACTGGATTATAAAAACTACTAAATTAAACCAACCTATATATTTTAGAAATGTCTTAACTTCAAAATGGAAGTAAAAAAATATGTTGGGGAAGAGGTTATGTTTTTGTTTCTAAAGAAAACAAAATACTGTGGATTCATTCAAGGTTGATAGAGATCAGATTTGATCAGGAGAGACCTCCTGAAAATCCTGGCTACAGACATAAAGAAATAAACCTAGAAAAACTACAAGACAGGTGATGTGTATTTTACCTGTTCAAACATAAAACAAAAAATCATCTTTGACTGGCTTGTGTACAATGCATAGTCCATACTTGTGTTAACACAGATATGTATATTACCTTTAAAAGTTTGTGTGTGGGCTAGAGAGATGGCTTAGAGGTTAAGAGCACTGGCTGCTCTTCCAGAGGTCCTGAGTTCCCAGCAACAACATGGTGGCTCACAACCATCTGTAATGAGATCTGGTGCCCTCTTCTGGTGTGCAGGAAGAACACTGTATATATAATAAATAAATTTTTTTTAAGTTTGTGTGTTTTCAGAGCAAGGGAACCAGACACCAATGAAAATGGGTGACCCTGGTGATCCAGCTTCTCAGAGTGTCTCTGTTGCAGTTTCCTCAGAGTTCTGCATCCAGAACAGCTTCAAGGCTCCTGGCTGAGATGGTCCAGACTCACAGACTACTCAGGGCTTCAGATAAGCCTTGCACTTTCCCATTACACAGAGACTGGACAACAAATGATACAGCTAGCTCTCCTGAAACTTGACCATTATCTTGTTGTAGAATATTAGTTAAAGATGTGTTACATTCATTTGTGCTGTGGATTATTTGTTTAATGATGCAAAGATGTGTTGCATTCTTTTATTTTGCATTTGTTTAACTCTGTGAAGCTGTGTTACTTTGACCACCTGAATGATCTGATTGTTCTAATAAAGAGCTGAACAGCCAATAGCTAGGCAGGAGGGAGAAATAGGCAAGGCTGGTGGGCAGAGAGAATCAATAGAGAGATAAGAGAAGATAACAGGAGAGAAAAGGAGGAGAGGAGGATGCCAGCGGCCAGCCACACAGCCAAATAGCTAGACACGGAATAAGAAGGAAAGAAAAGATATACAAAAATAGAAAAAGGTAAAAGCCCAGAGGCAAAAGGTAAACACAACAATTTAAGAAAAGCTAGCTAGAAACAAGTCAAGCTAAGGCTTGGCGTTCATAAGTAAGAATAAGTCTCCATGTGATTATTTGGGAGCTGGGTCATGGGTTCCCAAAGAGTAAAGAATAAAAACAACAAACTACATTATCCCAAGTTTCTTAGGGTCCCCTAAAGATTCCAGCACCCCGAGATAACAGGAAGCAGTGTAGAGAACACATTCCCAAGAGAAGGGGTGAGTGGTTTTTGGTCATTCCGTGGGTTATGGATGTTTGTCACCATCTAGGGGGATTGGTTATAAGTTGTTACTGGTCATGGTCAAGGAAAAAGCTAAACAAAGGAGATTAGGTTCAAGGTTCTCTTTCTAAAGGAACAAAGGGGGAATATAATATAGAAGTGATGAAATAAAAGAGTAGATTGTTGAATCTACTTTTGAACAACCACTAATTTTACAAATATTTTACATTGGTATGATAGAAATTTAAAGTTATTTTTATTATATTGTATTATATGGTTCTATTTCTTGTTTAAGGTATTGTACCTATGTAGCTCATTTAAAAAGGAAATGTAAAGTTTTAGTTCTTGAAAGTTATCTATAGTGGTATTCTATTTGTACTGAAATGTGATTTTATTTGTATGTTAATAAATAAAGTTGCCTAGGGGTCAGAGCTATTAGCAAGCCATAGCGAAAACCAGGGCGGTGGTGGGTGCACGCCTTTAATCCTAGCACTCAGCAGGCAAAACTGGGTAGATCTCTGTGTGTTCAAGGATACAGCCAACATTGGAGATACACGCCCTTAATCTCAATACCAACCATAGAAGACTTGGAGGTCTATACAGAGAGGCAGTGACGAGGCAGTCACGTAGTTGGGTTTACAACCAATGAGAAGGCAGAACAGAACTCTTATTTAAAATCAAACACACAGGAAGTGGTCCTTTTCGGAGAGGTCTCTTGGCGGGAGAGGCTAGCTGGCGGAAAGCGGGTAAGACTCTTAGCTCTGACCTCTTTGGCTTTCATCTTTACATTGGCTCTGTGTCTCTTATTTAATAAGGCAGTTGGTTACATCTACAGTTATCTAAGATAGTAAAGAAACACAGGTTAATAGTCTTCTATAACAATCAAACATAATCATGTTAGGTATGTTTTTGAGGTCAATCAGAGACATATTTTAAATAGATAGATGGTCTTCAAACACTTCAGAGACCTACAAAATATGGCATTTTAATGTTTTAATAACATAGGCCTTTTCATGACAGTGAGACACATTTGCTCCTAGCAGTACCAATCTATTTCATGGGCATCAAAGAATGTTCATAAGGAGTTTGCTTTCTTTGTGGCAAAACCTAGTCATTTGGGCAAGAAACTGCCCTTGCCTCAACTGCTGACAGTATGCTATCCAAATTGGATAAGCAGGACACAAAAGAAAGTGCCTGCGGAACTTTGCCAAGACAAGGTAGGACAGTCCTTCAAAAATTTCTGCTTCACAGAAAAATCTGTCAGTATTCTAGGCCTGTAGGCTGAAGATGGATGCCCCAACATTACAGAGGAAACTTGGGTCATTGTCCGGGCAACCAGCTGTTTCTGTCATTTTTTATAGTTTTGAAAGTTGCTTTCTCTGCACTTCCTGTTTACTCAAATAATATTTTATCCTTTGTGAGTCTCTGATGGGGATTGAAGACTAGCTAGTTATAGTTTTACAGTTTTCCTTGTTACCAAATTCAGAAAAGAAACTTCATAAAAGATACAAAGTTTATGTGGTTGAAAAACATAAAAGCTTAAGTTGTTTATCTAAAAAAATGTTTTAAAGTCTAAAAAGATATTTTTAGGATGGTAGTACAAGTTATGACAAAAAAATGGTTTAAGTATAAAACTTTATACTAAGATAGGGTGGATTATGGAGTATTTTCTCTAAATTTGCCAAATGCAAATGGTAGACATTATAAATGTAATTTTTACCTGATAATTGTCCTTATTGTATATAGTTTTACTATGTTAGAGTTAGAACACTTTCCTTTTTATTTAGACAAAAAGGGGGAAATGTTGCAAGATATTTGATTACACTATGTAAAGATATATCACTATGATTGGTTTAATAAAAAGCTAAACAGCCAATAGACAGGAAGTATAGCAGGGACTTCTGGACAAAGAGTGCTCTGGGAAGAAGGAGGGTAGAGTCACCAGCCAGATGGAGAGCAAACAGGAGGTGCAAGATGAAAGAAAGGTAATGCCACATGATGAAATGTAGATTAATATAAATGGGTTAATTTAAGTTACAAGAGGTAGATAGGAACAAGCCTAAGCTATAGGCTGAGCTTTCATAATTAATAAGAAGTTTCCATGTCATTATTTGTGAGCATGTGGCATAAAGAAAAGCCTGACTATAGTTAGTTGCATGCCATAACTAGAGGGTAAGACCATAGTGCTGAAGATACCACATGCTTTGGTTGCAAGACATGGAAAAATAGAGCTGGATTGAGCTTCCTCCCTACCAGCTGGATTTTACAGTGTTGGAAGGTGCTTTGTGGGCTGCTGGGGAGGAATTGACACTAAGGATCCTGCTTAGCTATAGACTTTGTATGCTACAGTACCAAAATACCGGGCAGGTACATATAATGGTACAACTATCATGGGTACAGCCAACAGATTTCTGATTAGACTTGACGATCACTTAACAGGAGGGCATTCATGTCCGGAAGTATAAGTCAACACAAAAACCTATAGCTAGAGAGGTCTTAGGCCCCAGTAGGAAGGCTGCTACTGTTTTGTTACATGGGTGTGATGTGCCTATCAAACTGCCTTATAAACATTTATTCTTAAGCCCATAGGTCAATGGTACTGTCAGCCACAATTGGACATGGAAGGAAGCTTCCTCTTACAGGGGATGGTGTACTACACTCCAGAGACTCATAACCCCTTCCAAGAGAAGCTCCTGGGAACAAGTGATTGTTACTATGGTACAGAAGTCCAGTGTCATCTGTATCACCCTCTATAAAGCTCAGGGAACATCATGGAAGAGAGAACGAAAAGAATTCAAAACCAGTTTGTGCAGCAATTTCCTCAGAGTTGAAATAGTCCACCCTGCCAGGGGGAATCCTTATGTTTCAGGAAGTCCTAAACTGAAACATTCCCTCCATGGAAGAGCTTGGGGGAAAAAGACTCATGAACCCCATGAACAAACAACTTAGGAGTCTCAAGAAGTTCCTGGAATGAACAAGACACACAGCTCCTCCCCCTACCAAAAAAAAAAGTTATAGACCCAATAAACAATTGCTAGGTAACCTGGAGTGACTACAGAACTAGAAAGTTAAAATGGGCCATTGTGTGGGGGAGGGGCAACAGAGGGGCAAAGCAGGGTACAAATGAATTGAAGAAGTGAGGAAAATGGGCGGACCTTAATTAGGGAGGAGTAGAGGGATAAATACAGAAAAAGTAATTGGAGAGGGTAAAATAATAGCAAAGGTGTCTGAAAAGGCGTAAAAAATCATACTATTAACTATCTACCTAAAAATAGCTGTGATGCACATAAGGCAGTGTGTAAATATGCAGATATAATTGAAATAAAATTTTCCTGTCTGGGTTGACAATGTTTCCCAAAGCCATAGACCATCTAACAAAAACCCTAACACCAGTCATGAGAAGTCCTCTTCTAAGTTGTTATTCAGCATTGTTCAAGAGAATCCCCAAACATTACAGGCTATTAATGTTGCCCTTGTTTGCCCCCATCCCAGAAGTGGAAGGTGAGTCCCTGTTGCTGAAGATACCATGTATGGTGGTTTGAAAGAAAATGGCCCCATGGGGAGTGGCACTATTAGGAGGTGTGGCCTTGTTGGAGTAGGAGTGGCCTTATTGGAGGAAGTGTTGTCACTATGGAGATGAGCTCCTATCCTCAAGCTACACTCAGTGTGACACACAGTTTTTTCTGCTGCCAGCAGATCAAGATGTAGGACTTTCAGCTCCTTCTCCAGCACCATGTCTGCCTGCATGCCGCCATGTCACCCACCATGATGACAATGGACTAAACCTCTGAACTGTAAACTAGCCCCCATTAAATGTTTTCCTTTATAAGAGTCATCATGGTCATGATGTCTCTTCACAGCAATAGAAACCCTAACGAAGACACATGTACTTCAGATCTAGGGCCCAGATGCCCCCCCCACCGCCCCCACCCCGAGCTAGATCTGACCTGAAAGCCTCCTCCCTAAGGACTAGCTTTCATGGTGCCAGAAGGCACCATACAAGCTTCCAAAGGAGGGAAGCAACCAATTGTCCTACGTAGCTATGGTGTCTATGAGCCACAACAGTGACTAGCATGGCTCAGTAACCCCAAAGGTGCAGTAGCGAGAATGCATACCTTGGCAGTAACAAGCAGTTCCCTAACTGGGCTCACAACCCACTCAGTAAGAGGGAAACCATGTCTGCTGCTAGAAACCTAGCCAATTACCAAGGGTTAGTGAAGTCATGGATCTTAGACGAGAACCTACAACCGCCACTTTACTAAACCAGCATAATTCCCAACTACACTCTAAATACTTGTCCTTATACCAACAGATAGATAAGTATAGTCTTCACCTTCACCAAGGAAATTTCTCTTTACAATAGATGGAGACCATCTATAGATAGAAAACAATCACAACCAGTCAAAGTGCAGAGTGGTAGGGCCCAGTCCCAAATGATGCATCTACAAAACAACTCTTGTATCTAAGCCTCAGAGCTCATTGTGGAAGAGGAGACAGAAAGATTGTAAGAGCTGGGGGAACAGGGAGTTTGCTCTTGTGAGCTTTGTGACAGGGCAAGACAGTACAGAGGTTTCTCCAACTTGAGTTTTTGAGGAAGCCATTTCAGGTCTTACTAGAATTTTATCTCCTTGATGAAGAACCCCGTGGAAAATTATCTAGCTCTACTCTGGGACCCAAAGGTCAGGATGTCCTAGTTAAGTTAGCTTCTGTTAAATTGCCTGTTTGTGCTGAACCCCCTCCAGCTAACTGCTTATCTTAGCTTCTGTTAAACTACTTGCTTCTACAAAGCTCCCCAGTGGCTGCAGAGCAAGATGCCGGGATATGGTTTTGTTCTTTGAGGTTTTTTTGGGGGGGTGCCTTAAAAAACTTGGGGCTACACCTAGGTCCCCAAATATTTGGGTGTAGTCTCAGATGGTTGGAATAAAGACTTTCAATTGGCTACAAACTGTGTCTGAGTGGTCATCTCCGTAATCTACTCATAACAATTGTGTCTCCTAGAAATGTCAGAATCTACACCCATGAGGTCTCCCTAACATGGCTGCCCTAACATGAGCTAAACAAAGACAAGGACAACATCAATAGGCATGCTAACATGGACAAGGGAACCCCTACACAAAGAACTACAGGCAGCTAAGGAGTGCGGAAAGCAGGAGACATCTTCCCCAAGGAAGAGCACAGCAATTGGTTATGCAATACCAAATGTCAGCCTGAAAACACACATACTCATAATGTTATATAGACTAAACTGGTACTTTTGTATTTAAGAATATATATATACATATATGTATATAATATGTATACATAATACATAAATATCTATAACAGGAATATACATTATATATATAATCATAACAATTAAAGAAAAAGAGACCATGAATTTGAAAGAGAGCAATGGGGGAGTATGTGGGAGGGTCTGGGGGGAAGAAGGAGAAAGGGGAAATGAGTAACTACATTATCTCAGAAAAATTTTAAATCTTGAAAATAAAACAATTGCTGGGGAACAAAAGAGGAGCCGGGGCTGCTTGGAAGTGGCTCGCTGACCTAGTGGTCTGCCAGAAGCTGAGCAGAGAGCTCCCAGGTTGCCGTGTGTGTGTGTGTGTGTGTGTGTGTGTGTGTGTGTGTGTGTGTGTGTGAGCTATCACTCAGGGTGAGCTTTCAGTAAAGCGGCAGCCTGTGAGTCATCTCCACTCCTATAAGTCATCCCTCACCCCTCAGGAAAAATCTCACATAACTTGAACAGAGAGGCTGTCAAGGAGAACACGGCAGAATCCAGGGGAGACAGTAGCCAAGGTGGGGGTGTGAACTCATGGGAAAGAGTGGGAGGTAGCTTGCATCCTACCTCCACCCCCACCCCTGACCTAGGGGATAGTTGCTAAGTCAGCAGTGACCTCACAATCACTGTCCAGGCCTTCTATCCCCCAGGCCAACATCCATCTGCTTCCAACTCCGCCCTTTATCATTACATCCAGAGGACACATCCTACCTCTGAGTCACCACACTAGCAGACCCAGGGATCACGACAAAAAGAGTGCCAGTCTCTCCTGTGGGCACAGCTAAGACATCAGCATGTCACAAGACTTAGGAGACCTCAAGGATCTGATGCCCACTGAAAGGAAGTCTGTCTGGAGGACAGCTGAGGAGAGGCGGATGTCTGACCTCACCCGGGTGCTAGAGTGGCTGGAAAGGAGGCAGGGCAAGAAGAAGCGTGCCCTCCAGGTGTGTACGTTGGAAGAAATTGCTGGAAGACTTTATGCAAGATTATTAACAGGAGAGAGAATTGAAATTCAACACCCCCTAGCAAAGGGGGATCATTTTTTAAACACTGGGGTAAGCTAGTGGGTAAGTTCAGAGGTGAGACCACTCATCCTGGTTGGGCTGTCTGTGTCTCCTAATGGCAATTGTCAATGGTTGGGCTTCTTCTCTCCCACCAAAGACAGGCTTACAGTCTTTCCTGGTGGCCATATTTTAAGGGATGACTTCAGGTCCTTGAGAAAGACGCTTCGCTACAGAAAATGTAGGGTGTGGCTAACAGAGTTCTCTTTGAGAGGGGAAGAAAAAAGAGATTTCTCAAATACAAATGTTCTGAAGTAGACCCTCTAGAAGGCACTTCAGTCTGGGTCTGTGGTGAGGAAGAATTCTGCCTAACATTAGGTCAAACTGTGGGCATTGCTAATACCTGTCAGTGTTAGAAATAGTCATGAGCACTAGCTTATGGGGTCTCCATGTGGGCAAATTAGGAACCTCCTCACTGTTCCTAACCTCCTCCCTCCTCCTGATGGCTCTAGCATAGATCATTTATTCCTACTGCCGTTCCCCCACTGAGACTCCTGCTAGCATATACCTGACTCCTCCCCCACGTAAAGGGCTGCTCTCACCAGCCCATTCCTCTTTCATTGGGAGTCTTAGGTACCAAATTTGCCTTTCCCCCCAGAGTTTAGGTCCCCTGGGTCCATCATTTGTGAAAATCAAGTTAGGCCTATGGAAGGTGGTACCCTCTTCAGAAGATACTGAGATCCCATATCCCCCAGCTGCAGAGGATGCTTCCTATGGCCTCTTGTCCCAGAGCAAATGGGTGAAGAGAGCATGACTAAGGACGGACTCATCCTGTAGCTAATCTTTACTGTCATCCCCTGCTCCTAGCCAGGTGCACAGCACACACACACACACACACACACACACACACACACACACACACAGGTCATTCTGGAATGTTGACAAAGGTACTAGGGATAGATGCTAGGGTAGTCCAGAGACCAAGAGACAGTGAAGAGACAAGAGACTTTAGAGTGTAGGTACTAGGAGGTCATTTGCCACTTGCCAGGACTGTTCTCCTATTTAGGGACAGTGGATGGAACCCTCACAGGGTGGCTGCAGAGCCCTTTCTCCTGCTTTTTCAGAAAAAGATCGAAGAGGTGAACCGTGCAGAAGAGAAGGCAGGGAAGAAAGGCCCGGGGGCTAAAAAGAAGGACAAAGAAGGCCGCAAGGTGACCTTCAACAAGGTAATCACCCCTCCAGCTGTCCCCACAGTTGCTGCTCTGCTATGGTGTCTAGCCACACTGTTTGTGAAGGCCCCGAGATCCTCTCTGTCCTGTAATGACAGCTCAATAAGTAAGTCTCCTGTATGCACCCCCCACCCCACCCCACCTCGTGCTGCTTGACCAACAATCCCTACTCTCCTGAGGTCCAGTTTCAGGGCAAGGGTCTCACCTTCCTCCTCCCACATCCCTCCACACTCAAGGATGCCAGGGCATATAGAGCCATGGGAGCACTCAGCCCTGTAGCTAGAGGGTATCCCAGACCTGCCTGCAGGCATGGGCTGTATGTACCCCTAGGAGATAAGGTGAAATAAAAATGAAATCTCAGTAAGCCAACACAGAGGGCACCGCTACCCCCTCAAACTCTTCCTGGGCCCAAGGCAAGTCCTTGAGCAAACTGGAAATTTCTCTCTTTGGGTTTGGAGGATGTTCAGCATAATTTCTCTCCTGGCTCCAAGAACCAAGATCCAAATGCCATCAAGAAGCTCCCTGCCGGTTACCAGAGGGGGTACATAACAGATGTAAAGGGCAAGCGTCTGAACATGATGTCCACCGCCTTCAACAGGGATGGCCTTAAGAAGACTGGTAAGGAGACAACCTGGGCCCTGGAGTACCAGAACTGGTCCTCCCTGATCCAATTTCTCAGAGGCAGCAGAAGAGCTGCCCATCCATGTCAATTGAAACCTGTGTAAGTAAGAGTTAGGACCCCGAATGCAGGGTCCTTGAGGAATCACTCCCAAGGTGGCACCGGATAGGAGGGAGTGGTTGTTGAGCTCCATTTATCCCCCAGTATTCTAAGGGATCCAGCACGGTGTGCTGCTCGGTCCTGAATTATTTTGGTGACACTGCCTTCATGAGTTCCAAATTTCCTAAGTTAAACACTATGACGATGTCTACTACAGAAGGTACCATCCTAGTGGACCTGACACCTGCCAAGTGGTGTCCATCCCCAGAAAGAGAAAGGTCTGAGTTCAGTTCACAGTTCTGCTCCACCGCTCAGCTGCATCCTGCGCAACATGCCCTCAGCTCTGGGTCTAGGTTTGTCACATATAAAATGGTATAGTGACCCTACTTTCTCTGTAGTGTGGCGGCAGTGATCCAGGGCCTGTAAATCAGCCTGACACAGAAGTGCTCAGAGGATTGGAAAACAGAAACACTAAGTGTGGGTGTGCTTGGTCTCTTGGGACACGAGCTTATGGCAAGAGTGGAATCCGGAAGGCATTCCTGCTTGCCTGTGTGGAAAGTGGGCAGGAGCTTGGCGCACTTTTGTGTCTCAAAACAAACACTTTCCCCAACTTTTCATTTCGTACACCAAAGCTGTGGTCTGCAAACGGAAGCCTCTGGTCTGTCACAGTTCAGTATGACAGAGGACCTGTGGTGCTAAGAGCACCGGGGGACTCTGAGTTGAACCCACAGCATCACGTTAATGGGACATTCCTCTAACCCGAAGAAGCCCTGCAAACTGTCAGTTGTAGATCCCTTGCTTTTGGTAAAGGCACTGTGGTTGTATGAGACGTGAGCATTCAAGAAAACCGAGTGAAGGGAATTAGAAGCCCTCTTCATTTTCTTTGAAGCTATTCTAATTGTTCTTACTATATAAAGTTACATAAATTCTTAATTATTCTAAAAATTGTATTAAAAAGTTACTGGAGAAATAAAATCAAGATGAGAAGCTCCAGACTTCAGCCGTGCTGTCTGTGACCCCCACTGTCACCATTGCCACTGTGGGGGCCCCGTTGGCTTCGTGAGCTTCCTTAGATCTTGCTTCCAGCAGAACCCCCTTTCCCTGCCTCCTGAAGCTGAGTAGTCTTGCTACTGTGATTTTCTTCCCAGACTCCTCACGGGAAGCCTTTGTGTGGGAGCAGAGTTCACTGAAACTTTGGGGGTCAGCAGAGGCTAAGAATCACATCACAGAGGAAGAGTGCGCACAAATCAGGGGCTGGTCAGGAGACCCCACTTTCATTCTTCAGAGTCCTTTGTCTCCTGACCCCCCCCCCAAAGATTTTCTTCGCTGCACTTGCTAGTAAGGAAAGCTTCCTGGGGTTTTCTGAAAGTTCCAGGCAGAGTTTCGAGGGTGGCGACCAGAAGCACTGGTGTTCATCACTGATGGAGAGCAGAAGTCTGCTTAAGGATCCTCTATCGTAGTTCCAGTCCTTGAAGGCTCTTCCTCCTCTCTCTTTCCTCCACCCACGCCTCCACCTCTGCACTCCCCACCCCACTCAGTGCCACTGGCTTTTTGCTTACTCTGATCTTGGTTTCTTCTGTCTCATTCATAAAGTATGCTATGAAGACATTTTCCTAAACAAAATTAGTCCCTTCCCTAAAGAAACCTCCTGACCGTGGGTAATTTCACCTCGCTGTACAGGATGGAGACGTGAAGGCTGACTGGCAGGCAGTTTGATCCCCTGTTGTCCCTCTTATTCCCTTCCTCACCAGCCGAGACAAAGGAACCCTATCTGAGATATAGGGAAGTCTTGCTTCTGATGTATAACAACCCATAGCCACTAGAGGGCAGTGAATGGGTCCAGGCAGCTAAGAAGCACCTGCTCCTGTCCTCATTCGGCATCCAGGACTGGGCCAGGCTGAGCTTAGCCACAGTACAGACATCTTCCCATGCAGTCTTGCAAGCTACCTCAGACAAGCAGGCAGGACCTGGACCGGGAAACACGACGGTGAGGAGGCAGCCAGATACATGCCCAACTCCCATTACTACTTTGAACTATACAGGCTCAACAAGCTTCGTGTGCCTTCACCTTAGAGCAGGACAGTGTAATCGCCCAAGCGGAACGCTCTGGCTGGTGACCTGTCCTCCAGCCTCCACGGCCTGGTCTTGTGGCTTCTCCCACCTTTATGCTTCATCTGTGGCTCCGCCAATGTTGTCTTCATTTGCTCTTGGTCCTCCACTGAACAGTCCTCTTGCAGCCGTGACTCCATGGCTGCCACATTTCCCTTCCTAACTAATTTGTGCGTTTATGTTTAATGTGATTTTCTTCATAGCATTGCCATAGAAAAGTAATAAACCTCAAATGAGGGACGACTTACCACAAAGAAATGAAGATCGGTGAACTGATTGAAAAACAATTCAGAACAATTTTTCCTAAAGCTTAATGAACTCTAAGGCAACGATCATCAAAGAAGCTTCCTCCTTCAGTGGATGGGAGCTAATACAGACACCCACAAGTGAATAATGTACAGAGAGTACCTTGGAACACTCAATGGGATGTCTCCATCAAATCCCTGCCCTGGGGGCTCAGAGAGCTATGTGGAGGAGGAGACAGAAGAGTGTGAGAGCTAGTGAGGATGGAGGACACCAAGGAAACAGGACCTTCCAAACACAGAAGGACCAACACAGATGTGAACTCACGGAGACGGAGGCAGCATGTGCAAGGCCTGCACAGCTCCAAGCCAGATGGGGTCCCAGCACTGAGAGGGAAGGTGGACACAGGCTATCCCTAACCAAGAAGCTACCTCCAATTGACAGTCACCTACAAAGGAAAAATAAGTTTTTTCCAATGAAGTCTCACTGGGTATATAAAC